>CM022491.1:18944486-19004711 GCA_011952105.1 Coreoperca whiteheadi | reverse complement strand
CCCCCCCCCCCCCCCCCCCATCCCTTCTTTACATACGTATCTGCAAATTTGTAAATAGCGTTGTTGTTCCCCCCTGGATTTGAAGGTGTAGACATGTTGGAGTAGAAATAGAAATATATTAGTGCCTAAATATAGTGGGAATTATTTTTGGTAAAGCCACATAGCACTATTAGGCAAAAGAAAAAGATGGATACCCAAAGCAGGGACACTTATGTATTAGCTCTGGTTTATAACCCATTCAGAAAGACACATTGTCCTGGTTAACTGAGGCACGCTTCCATTTATAACACCGGCGGCCGGGGGAATTTGAACACAACGTGCACAAACCAAGTGTTCGTGAAAAGCGGCGTGGTGCTGCAATGGAGCTCCAATTATTCCGGCAGCAGTGGTCTGCAGAGCGATGTGTTTAAAGTGGAGTTCCCGCAAAGTGTCCGCCTCGGACGACAAAACAGGAAGTCACGTACAGCAGCCACCTGCAGGCCTGCATCGGTCCCACGGGCAGCCCCGAACCAGTCTGCCTGTGACCTGCTGCGATGTTGGAAGAGCAGCGGTGAGAGGGGTTATCTTTCCATCGCAGTAAGAGATGGTTTCCAGTGTGTGTGTGTGCGCGTGTGTTCTGTATTAGGGTGGGGGGGTTAAACCAAGCGGACTCCACCATTGTCTTTCAACTCAAGGATGGCAGCGCTCTACTGATCCAGCACTGTTGAGCTCGTTGACCGGGGACTGGTACATCATGTCAGAGAACGCGGTGTTTCGGGAACCAAACTCGTATACAGTAGAGTGTCCATTTGGGGCCTGCTGGGGTTGTTTTTGTTCATTTTAGAACCACTCTATTTGTGATTAATAAAACTCACTTCTAATATTACTGGAGACATTTGTGTTTGCTTTTTGTTTTTGTTTTGTTTTTTTTCCTTCTGGTGTGTGAAGTGAAGTGACGGGAAGATTCTGCATCTGCGCTGCCAGTCGCCGCTCCCGATCCTCCTCGCGTCTCCCGCTGGTCACAGAAATCCTATTCAGTATGACAGTCCATCAAATATCCCCCTGACAGCATCTTTTGTTGATCGAAAGCCGTAATCTATTAGTGGGAGCTAAGCCATTTCCACTTCCTACGCTGAAAACCCGCTTTCTTGTTCCTCCCTGGTAACTGCGCCAACTGGCAGCAAGTTCCTGGATAAAGAGCATTACAATCAATGAGCTCAGCGGGGATAATATATTGTCGTGTGCAGCAGAGCCAATGGGCAGTTTTGTTTAATTCGCAGAAACATCTATTCAAGCTTGGGTCACCTACTGTATTTGGTTCGTTGTGGGATAAAAAAAAACAACACCTTTTCCGACTGCGAGCCTGATGAATCATCCAGGATTATCGTTAAGTGAAGGCTTTTTAGATTCTGAAAGGACCCCAAGGTTTTGGAGGCTGACTCATTGTAGCTGCACAGTCCTCCTCTGAAGGCTAGGCCACATTTGTGCCCTACTGTAAGTTGCGACGTCTTGTGCAGTTAATAGGAGGAGATCACACGAGGAGAGTTTTTACAATCCTGATGGACAGCCAGATGGGGGGGGGGGGTTAGTTGTGCTCGTATGTGCTGCCTGTAATTTACTATCAGCCCCCGCATCCTTGTACTGCCAGACAATAGAGTTCATCTGTTCGGCAAATTCCAGAAATGTTTCATTAATGATGAATTCCTTCCTCTTTTTGTACCCCATTCTCGACACAACGGTGTTTTTAAGTGGTTTCCTGCAAGCAAAGCACTATGTTCTTAAGAGGGAGTTCCTGTTTTGTTTGTATTGTAACGCCACAGGGTCCCTTTAACAGCGGACTTTAAATACCGCTGATTAATATCCTGGACGTATTTTGCTTTGAAAATCGTCTTTCCGGAAGGTTCTGATTTTAGTTCCGTTCTCTAAATTTCCTAAAATTCACACTTAAACACCCGGGCTACAAGTTCCTCTTGCATTTCAGTCAGATTCAGTTCCATAGGGGCTCAGCTGGCTGGGCTTGTTAGCCTGGGTGTTCAAGTTCATTTTGAATTTGAACCGATCCAATTTGAGCAACTTGATTTTTTTTTGGTTTTTTTTACATTTGACCTGAATTTTTACCAACTGAATTTGAGCAACACGAATACAGTTGTTTAGGACACTTGGTCTTTCTTTTTAAAGACACTTCTTTGTGCTTTATGCAAAATTATTGATGACTTTATTGTGACCAGGGAGAGAGATTAGGAACAAAGGTCCCCGGCCGGACTTGAACCAGGGATGTCATTGTTCATTGTCGGCGCCTTAACCCGTAGTCCTCTAAATTCGTGAACCCTAAGACCCAGGAAATTCAAACCACATAAATGCATACAGTCAGTGGTATTCATCTTTACAAGATAATCCAACAACGTCACCGTAATATTGAATGAAAGCAAATAAATATGTTACAGACCACTGAGACTTTGGTGTTACTTCTCAAACCCTCGCCGTGTCAAAATTGAACTGATACGGTTTGATCAATTCTGACACTCTGACACCAAAATTGTTAACTCTGAAGTTGCTGACTTCCTGTATTTCCTGCCAGTCTGCAAGGCACATTGGAGTGTTTCCTAATCCCGCTGCCCTAGAAACCTACAGGGACAGAGAGACACTCATATTTTATTGGTGTCATGTTTGAAAAGCCAGTGAAACAGCAGTTGGATTGCATCCCATGTGACTGAAACTGGTCATTTGATTTGCAGGGTGATCTTTTCCGGGGGGTTTTCTTTGAGGATTAGCAGGGGGCCCTTTTGGGTGGTGGGGAATCTGTGCAACCCTGCAACATCGGCTGATTCAGACCAGTCTAATTCTAATATCGATAGACGTGAGAGAGACAGTCGGGGGTTTTTCCCCTGTCAATTTGGCTGGAAGGGGACAAATACAGTCATTGCAGAGTGTGGGCAGAGCACCCACAATAGTGGGGAGAAAAAACAGACAACAGAAAATCGTACTTGACAGAAAGATGTAGCCTATTTAGAAAATGTCCCAGCATGATGTGATGAACCGACACGTTCCCAAGTCACGCGTCTGCACCCGAGCGGGGCTACAGCTGGACGTACTGCTCTCCGCCGTACGTGGATCATTGGTGTCAGCCATTTTCAAGACGGCTAGAAGGGCTCTCGGCTTGTTAGAGGTCTGCGCTCATTTAACCAAACACGAGAAGGAGCCGTGGAATGTCACCGTGCGACACTCCAGACGTCCCAGCAGACTGCCGAGGGACAGTTTTGGACATTTTCTGCTGTCTCAGAAGGGAGTCGTCCGTGTGAAGGGACATCGCTACGTCTTGGTTCATGCAAACCAACCGCCCCAGGGGAGTCATTTAACTGTTGTCAAGTTCCATCACGAAACTGCTCACAAAAGGAGGATCATCATAATCTTTTTCTTCCCCCCCCCCCCCCATAAGTCACCAGACCTAACTATGCAGTTAAGAGAATTTGTTCCCAGAGGAACATTCGATCTGGTGCTGAAGCATGTGGCTGAAGGTGTGTTGACGTCTTTGACTGCCATATCAGCTTACTGGCATGTCTGCCTTCTTTGTTTTTGTTTTGTTTTTTTATGAAAAAGGTGTTACTGACCGGCCTGCGTTGACTCAAAGGCCAACACTGCACTGGTTGTCAGTGGAAACCTTTTTGAGGTTTCAGAGGCTGTTCCAGTCCCATCAAGAATTAAAAATCTGGCCTACAAACAAACAAACAAACCAAAAACCACGCGGTGCTTATAATATGGGGGAGGATTAATTTGGGCACTGACATGGTAAAATACTGACTAATGGCACAAAACCTTCTTAACGGAAGTTGAGCTAAGAAGGGCACTGGGGTTGGTCCGTCTCCTGTCCTTATTTAACTCTGCCCTCTAGTGGTGCGCCGCTGGCGGCACCGAACTGCGTCCAGAATGCCTTGCTCTTTGTTGTTTTTCTGTGTTTTGTGAGTGAAAGCTCAAGCTAAAGTGGATGGAAGAGGCAAAACTTTGGAATTGTGAGTGTAGTACACGGGTGCATTTGTCGTTGCTGTGACAATTCCAGACACCAAAATGAGTTCAACGGCGCTTGACCATGACCGCATCAAAAATGGACCTCTTGCGCTTAAAACTAGTCATCATCATTTTGACATGATCAGCCAGCCCTTTGAGATGAAAACAGATAAGGGGGGGGGGGGGGGGATCCCGTTGGAAGATGTTCTGAAACATTTAATTACAAGAAAAAAACAACAACTAGAATAGATAGAACTATAAAGTCCTGGACTCATTTTCCCATCATGGTCCCTGGTGTTTCAGAGAGTCCACCGACCTTTATCAGCCTGATAGAAAATAAGAGCTAAAGAACCAGAAAAGTTAAAACGTGAGCAAAGAACTGCTGAAAATGGTTTAAAAAAAAAAAGAAAAAGAAAAAGAAAAGTATTACCCAAAAAGAAAATCATACCATAAAATACAACAGTTGTTCAGGTTCAAGCAAATATCAATGAGGCAGAAGGTAGATTATAAAAACACATCAAGACTGATAACAAAAAAAAGTCAGTGTTCAGGTTTATTCTAAACGTCTACATTTGTTCAGTTCAGCGTTGGTCATCCGCTCAACTCAAGACGTCAACTCATTGTTAGAAATTCGGAATGTGAGAACTAGATGACAAATTGACCTACTTCACTCAGACACACCGATTTCATACAACCGCTCATGCGATTTTACCCCGTAGAGGCGTTTTGCACAGCGTAAACGTGCAGTGAGCTCTGAAAGCCGGTGTTCCACTCCACAAGTAAAGAACAAGTGAGCAGACGTTTACCCACTTTGTAATGAATCACAGCTGTCAGGGCTTACGTTTGGTTCGTTGGCACAACTTCATGTTTTTCCTTAATGCTGATCCGTTATATTTCTAAGTCATAAACAACTTGCAATCCTTATTTGTGCCAAAGAATGTGTAACATAACTTTTTACAACGTGTGAAGAAATCAACATAGTGCATGCTGCTATTGATAGTTATTATTATTTATTATAAAGCCCATGTCTTAATAGACACAGATCAACATAACGCACTAAATGAAGTAGTACTGTGTGTAACAGAATGAAATACAAAAAGAGATATCCCAATACAGACAATGTCACAAAGCTGCAGCTGGTTATAGTCTTGTCTTTTTTTGGTATACATGCACTGCAATATTCTTGTGTTTTCACCTTTTCCATTGTGTCTGGTACCCTGATATTACTTTGGTGTGTGGTGAAGTCCTTGGTATTTTTATTTTTTTTTGTCTCAGTGAAGTAGGAGGGATCACAGACTGTAGCACAGTCTGGAGTCCCAAAATACATCCGAGGGGTCACAAGATAATTAAAAGGTATGAGAAAAATCTTATATGATTATACAATTCTGTTGTTTTTTGTTTGTTTTGTTTTTTGTTTACATATTTTCACTTATTTTTTCTCTCCTTGTTGGAATAATGGATACTTTCACCTCTTCGGGCGTCTAAAAATCATAAAAATGAAAGAATCTGAGAGAGAAAAAACTGCTCAGATCTCATTGGGAGCCACTGCAGCCAGTGATGTCTGGATGAACAAATAACGAAGGGTGGGCCGACCTGAGAGGCTGAACTCCGGGCAGCAAAGCCTCATGTGCGCTACGGCTCGATGTTCCTTCCGCCTGTTGATACTGCGCCACAAAAAGTGCAGACACTTTGGGGAAACGCGAAAAGATACTAGCGTTTACAACCGTCACATTCCACCGTATGTTGTTGCGTTAGTATATGTCAAAAGTTAAAAAAGAAAAGACAAAGCAAAAAAATAAAACCCCGTTGGATAAATACAGCTTTCCTTCACATGACTGTCAACGCATGCGCAGTCAACCGGTTGTAATTGAGAGTGTTCAATAATCTGGGAAGCTGTTCGCGCTGGACACCTCACAGCAGAACGAGGCGAAGCTACGGTGTGCTGCTTTACTACAGAACCGGGGGCGTCTTTGTCGGTGACAGCGCGCGACTGTCGAGCAGCGATGAGCTTCTTTGGTTTTGGTCAAAGTGCGGACATCGATATAGTTCTAAATGACGCCGAAACGAGGAAGAAAGCGGAGCACAAAAGCGAAGACGGCAGGAAGGACAAATATTTTCTGTTCTACGACGGGGAGACGGTGTCGGGCAAAGTCAACGTTACGCTCAAGTACCCGGGGAAGAGGCTGGAGCACAACGGCATCAAGATTGAGTTCATCGGCCAGATAGGTGAGCGACTGGCGGGCCTGCGCGTCACGCGGAGCCCCGCCGAGGGAAGTAACTGTTATGTATGGCAGGAGCTGTATTAGGGCGCTAGTTACAGGCTCTAAATACACTGCTGAACCCTCACACTGTGTGCTTTAGTAAATGTATCTTTCTAAGTAACGTGTGGGCCGCTTCAACTTCACTGTACTTGTCGTAACAAGTGTCCGTAGGGAAGTGTCAGGTCTCGTGACAGACGCGGGCGCAAGCTAGCGTCAGCTGACGCATCAGCCATTGGCCAGCCGCGTCAGTGACCTTTGACCCTAGTCTTTTAAAAACGTTGAGCCGTTCTGTCAGATTAGTGACTCTCATACTAATCAAAGTCCAGGCCTGGCGTTACACATAATGCACTTGGTAGCAATTTGCAAATAAAAAGCTGTTAGCAACGGGATCGTTGCGTTTGAAAGGATGAAACAAGACGCAGCTGTTTCTGCTGGATGCCTCTCCCAAAAACAAATTCTTCAATGAAGTACTGTACTTCCGTACAATTTCGAGGTACTTTCTTGATACTTTTACCCCACGACATTTATCTGACAGCCATAGTTGCTAGTTATTTTGCAAATTATGAATTTTAAAGGCCAATCATATTACGTGCTTATAAAATAAAATAAATGTTTACAGTTTAAACTGCCCAATAGTATATAAAGTAGTTAAAATAAGCCCCACCTCGACCGGCTGCAGCATCAAAATGCTTTTTTTCTTTCAACATGTTAATGCATTAGTAAAAAAAACCCCGATACTAATAAAACTGTAACATTGACAGATGTTGTACCCTGCAGGTGCATAATGAGTAGTATTACTTTTGATACTTAAAGTGCAGATAATAGGACTTCGGTGCTTCTTAAATACGTAAGATTATGAATGCAGGACGTTTGCTGATAATTGAGTGTTTTTACATAGTTTATTCCTTTCACGGATCTGTACACTTCGCTCACTGCTGGAGTTAAGGTTGCACCATATCAAGCCAGTCAGCTACGCTTTTAGTCAAGATAGAATACATTTAGTAACATGCATCCTGATTTTGCTGCAGTGTCAGGACTCTGTAACGGAAACAGGAAGTGTGTCAGTTAAAGGATGAGGTCGGCTATACGTGTTGTACACTTCTAGTTGTGTTGGCGCTATGGAGACAAAAAAACAAACATGAAAAAATTCCATTTGTAATCTGCAACTAGTTGCAAGAAAGGCTGCCTCAGGGCCCCCTTGATTAAGAGAAGATAACTCCTGATTCAGTCTAGCTACAGCTGGTTTGCATTCTTTTAAATGCACATATACGGTTCTATTTAAATTGCATTAAACTGCATTTAATACATTTGCAATGCAATAAAATGCAGCCTGCCTAGTTAAGCTGAGCTTGCAGCAACGGCAGGAAGTTCCCTTTACTTTGTCCTTTCCAGGCCCTTAAAGCATAAATGCATCTTGACATTTTTCATCACTCGCGCTCCTCTCCCTCTCCCCTTTTTCTGTTTAAGAAGAAGTACTTTTGGATCGGGGGGTAGAAGAGGAAAATGGCAGCTTAAAGGGGGCCTTGTTTAAAAAAGGAACTGGAGTAATTAATATGGTGTACCCCAAGGCGGCCCACGTCAGATTGTTCAGAGCTGCAGGGGATGATCTGTGACCGCTTGGTCATTACTTAGCTCAGTGGTGCTTCAGGTAACGCAGTTGCAAAGGATCTGACTGTAGTCAAGACCAATCTATTACAGTTGTCTTCTGTTATCAGGTCAAATCTTGACTGTTTGCAGCTGTCACTGCACTGAAGGAAAAGCTTGTACAAAATCTGTATCGGAATGCCTAAAAGTGCTCCACTGTAGTCGTCTGATGCTATGAATGTATCTTTTCCAGAGCTATACTATGACAGAGGAAACCACCACGAGTTTGTGTCCCTTGTGAAAGACTTGGCCCGGCCAGGGGAGCTCACGCAGTCACAGACGTTTGACTTTGAGTTCACGCATGTTGAGAAACCCTACGAGTCTTACACCGGTCAGAACGTCAAATTACGGTAAGCTCTTTCTGTGTGCTCTGTGCATGATTTATACGCAAAATGGATTTGGTAGGAATCGCTCACATAAGCCAGACACTTTTATTTACTCGCGCTGCACATAATAGTTTATAGGAACATTCATGTCGGCAGGCAAAGGGCTTTCCACTAGCTCGGATCTTAATTAAAGGGACAGTTCACCCCCCTCCCGATCATGACTCGGTTACTCAAGCTAATCCATAGATTTGTTGTGAGCAGTTTCCTGTAGGAACTTTGGGAACCAGGTCATGATTTCTGGAAAGAGGCGTTGCTGTTAAATTTTTCAAATGGTTTTTTTTTTGTTTTGTTTTGTTTTTTTTGGTGCTTTGAGCCCCACAAGCCGAGTGCTACATAGTCCCATTATATTCAAAACATTGGAGACATCTCTACGGCCGATATCTCCAAAACGCCACAACTCACAGTAAAACAATCTAGATGGATAAACAGCGCTACAGCTAAGAGGAGGAATATGTATTTTGGGGTGAACTGTCCCTTACGTCTAACTTAGATAAGTCTCCTTAATTATTGGTGTTGACGTACCCCTGCAATCCGCTGGTAAAACCCGTGTGACTTCATTAGAAGGTGTAGTCATTTCTTTGTGTTCGTACTTGTGCAACACTTCAGATCGTGACCGCATAGATCCCTCAGTAAAGACTGAATACTTGTCGTCATGGTATCTCTACGCACGTTAACGTCCTTGTGTTAGCGCGTTATTTTTAGCACGATAACTTACTAGTGCTAAAGTTAGAATTGAACATATTAACGGAATGGTTTGACATTATGGGAAATACCCTCACTACCTTTTTTCCAAGAGTTAGTTGAGGCGATCGATACCGATCTCATATTTATCTGTTATGTGCGGGGAGTTTTAGAGGCGCTGGTAGGCAGATTCCTTTTATCCTTGGATAGAGCCAGGTTAGCTGTTTCCACTCTTTATGCAAAGCTAAGTTAACGGGCTGGCAAGTCCAAGAAAGTGAATAAGCGTGTTTTCCAACATAGTGACACATTCCTCAAACATGATTGGTAACTGCATAGCTAAGCGTACGTAACGCTCACCACTAACCCCGACGAACTCCAGCTCAGACTGAGAAGCCGACATGTCGTAACGTTGGCCACTGCAAAGAGGATAAACCTTTTTCATAATAACATGGTCTTTCTTCTGGCAAAATGTTGGAAGTTCTGTCCGCCAGTGGTAAGAATGTAAGAATATCAAGTTTGACTTAGGCCTTTCACGGTAACTCCTTTTGTCGGACGATATATTGTCCCAGAAATAATTGCAATAAACGATATTATTGTCATTTTACGACCATTGTATGCCACTGATATAATGATAAGCATAACAATGCAATGCAATGCAATTAACTTAGAATCCTTAAGAATATGGATATGTGAAAGTGACAAATATTAAAACAAGCTATATAAAGACATAAATAAAATCAAACAATCGATAAAATGGACTCTCGGACTCTGTTAGCAGAAATTGCGCTTAAATAAATATTAAACATTTGGCACGTGGGTAGGCTGTTCATTCAGAGTCACTCATTCCTTACAGTAATGGCAGGTAAAACCATGCTGTTTATTCTGGCATCATGTCGGCTAAAATGTTGGTGACATTCTTATGTAAATAAAACACACGCGTGTAAACGCAACAGGCAATATCGAGGTCGGCAAAAAGGATCGAGGTCTGGTCTGGCAGGCGATGATTACATATCGTACAATAAGTCAAAAACTTAATTATTGTGACAGGCCTCGTTTGTCTTTCCATTTTTCAGCCATCCAGCGACCTCTGTTAGTTGTGTGTTGAGCAGTACGGCTTAAAAGGGCCACTCCCTGGTTATGGCTTACAGTCATGCAGGCTTGTTTCATCCTCATGTGATTATTAATTTTTTTTTTTTTTTGTGGTTTCTTCTCCCAGCTACTTTCTGAGGGCGACTGTAAGCCGGAGACTGAACGACATCGGCAAAGAGCTGGACATTGTGGTTCACACGCTCAGCACATACCCGGAGCTGAACTCCTCCATCAAGATGGAAGTGGGGATTGAGGACTGTCTACACATAGAGTTTGAGTACAACAAGTCCAAGTATGATTGCCTTGGTACAGTGACCCACTGAAATAACTAAAGTAGCCGTTTCCTTCAGAAAAGAAGAGTGAGTGGGGAAACGAGTGTTTGGTTTTGACAGATCCTGCTGTTTGCTTGCAGGTATCACCTAAAAGACGTGATTGTAGGGAAGATTTACTTTCTGCTGGTAAGGATTAAGATCAGACACATGGAGATAGACATCATCAAGCGGGAGACAACTGGCACGGGGCCAAACGTCTACCACGAGAACGACACCATAGCAAAGTACGAAATCATGGATGGTGCGCCAGTCAGAGGTAATCGGAAGGCTTTGCACCGTCTTCAGTGTGTCTCTGTCGTGAGTTAATTTGTTGCACACTAAATCTGCCTGTGACTCCCCGTCCCACAGGAGAGTCCATCCCCATCAGGCTGTTTCTAGCAGGCTATGAGATGACGCCCACCATGCGGGACATTAACAAGAAGTTCTCGGTGCGCTACTACCTCAACCTGGTCCTCATAGATGAGGAGGAAAGACGCTATTTCAAACAGCAGGTACACATACTGCACAATCGCTTGGACGTTATCCGAGTTTCATTTGTTGACTTCGAGAAGGACCGTCACCGTTCCAGCTGTTGGCGGTCCGTTTCCGTTTCTCGATGCTCTGATGTGTTCTGATGTGCTCAGTCGCTCTCTTCTCACTCAACTGAAAACCTCAGGGTGCAATAGACATATCTGAATGTTAAAGGGGCATTCTACTGATTTCACACATTCAGTTTACTCGTCACGGGGAGAAGGAAACAGTTGTGTAATGTCTTCTGTGGCTCCAGGAGGGAGCTTTCTCAAGTTTGAAAATAAATATCCCTGACGATGTCAACAGGGTTACAGCCTCCCCGCTTGGGGCTGAGACTTAACATTTTGAACAGAAAGCCTGCATTACAAAGGCTTGGGTTTGAAAGAAATGGGCCTATTGAGTGGCATTATGGGAAGAGCAGGATGTTTTGATTTAGAAGGTTGAAACGGTAAGCGCATTTCGATTTGATTTTCGATCTAGAATCGAAATCGTGACGCCCCTCGTTTTGCATCGTTGTACAGTGAATATCTCTTGATTTTGGATTGTTGGTTGCACAAAACAAGACCTTTGAAGATGTCCCCTTGGGCTCTGAGATATTGTGATGAGGATTTATTTATTTTTACAATTTTTTGACATTTAGTAGACCAAGTCATTATTAATCAAGAAAATAATGGATAATGAAGTTAGTCATTGGTTCCAGCCCTAGTCCACCACATCTGAACATTTTATAATGGAGGCATTTGGCTAGTTGAACAAGCAGACGACTGGCAGCTGTCGGACAGGATATAGTATAGTATAGTATAGTACCTGATTATTAACCATACATGCTGTTGACCAATAAAACATTCATTGACGTACAGGTGAACATGATTGACATCAGCACATAGGCTAAATATCTAAAACAGTGTAACTCTGGTAACAGTCAGGGGCTTTTCAATAGTTAGATTTTACATAAACATGCCCTTGCTGAGACAAAATCACAAGACTAGGAATTGTTTTCATTCAACAGCTCTCATGGATGTACTTTTGTCAAATAATCTCTTTTTTATGTATATAACATTTTGACCCTAGGTCACAATTCCCAGCAGGGCCCTTTGGCACAGTCCCAGACACCATCTTGTAGATCAGCAGTCTCGTATTGTGTTGTTGCAGGAGATCACCCTGTGGAGGAAGGGGGACATAGTGAGGAAGAGCATGTCTCACCAAGCAGCCATCGCCTCCCAGCGCTTCGAAGGCTCCTCCAATCCAGAGAAGTCCCAGACCCAGACCCAGAGCAACGATGAAGACAACAGCTAAAGCCCAGCTCATGCGTCCCCGATGTGTAGTGAGTGTCTGAGCGAACGCAGTGCAGAAAATTTTAAGCAAATTCTGAATGTAAATATCCATTTGTTTGCATCGAGACAGAATGCGCTGCAGTGTTTTTCAGGACGTGTGTGTGTGAGTGAGTGAGTGGGAGAGGCTTTGAAATATGACTGTGTGTGTGTGTGTGTCGAGGGAACAAACAGTCTGACCAGACGAAGACTGTAGTTGCAAGTAATTCTGAATTGTTTTAACCACCTTGACGGACCAGCTGGTTGGACTGTACCAAGACGCATTAGAGGGCGTCAGCTAATTTCTCTGTCGCAAAGAAACTGCACAAAATTGGCTTTTAAGTGCTTAACTTGATTTTTCGGGGCATTTACTATACAGTTCAGTGGGGCGAACTTCACCCGTTAGATGCACTTAAATATCATTTGCAAATACGTGTGTGTGTGTATGGATGTACAGAGTGCGGCATAAAGAGCCACCTCGGGTGTTTTTCTAACCTTCCTTCAGAACTACTTACTTGGCCCGAAGACTGCGCTGTGCAGAAACTAGTCATACGCTAGGTTTCTAGAACGTGTGGAAACAATAGATGTGACAGTACCCTTCGAAGGAATGTGACCGTAATTCATTCAAGATTATTTCGCTGCACTGCCCTCTGCTGGTTTTAATTTAAAAATGTCTTTAAAAAATGGTCTGCCTCTTCATTTTGAACACCGAGCGATGGCTCTCCGATAATAAACAGAAGTAGAAGACTTCCGAATGCTCTGATTTACATATTTGTATAAGAGAATGCTTAAAATATTTTCATACATTCCAAGCCTCTAATCAGATATAGGCATGGCTGTAGAATAATAATTTTTTTAACAGAAGTCAATTTTTAGCCAACATTTTCCATGTTCGATGCATCAGTTGGTGTCTGGTGTTGCCACTGCTGCTAAAACAACCGTGGCACTTGCGAGCGCTGTGGGATTTATTTATTTTTTTGCTTCCATTTTTACCGTCTCGGACAGCTTGAAGCCCTGCTTTCTTATTTGCACTATGACCTCATTCCGCTTGGTTCTGCTCTCAGTACGTTTCTGAACACACTGGACTCCTGGCAGGGTTCAGAAGTAGAGTGAAAATCGGACTCCGCTATCCCCGGGTATCGCTTCATATCTCATGTAGACCGTATTACACCTGTGTTTAGTGGATGCTTGTGAATCCTGCCTCTTCAGAGGCCGCTGGGGCTGGCCTCCCTGTTTGGTTAGTTAGCTTTGTGCCTATGGGTTTATTGCCAAACTGTTTTAGTGCAATACAATTGCCACAGTGTACTGCTGCGCCCTTTCTTCCCGTTTAAACTGTGCTCATCAGTTTGTCCACTGCAGTCACTTTTCATGAAGTAAAAAAAAAAAAAAGGTTTAGTGTAAGGGTGGTATGTTGGTTTAAAAAAACTGTTATTGTGAAAAAACTGAATGTATAAGAAAGGCTACTCATTCATATCGAGCACTTAATTTAAAATCAGTCCCAAACTCTGTATGTTTTCTAAATAAGCATGATCAGGTTTTTTGTTTGCGTCTGGTCAGGCCGAGGATTGAGTTCCTGTGCCATTGCTTCTTTTTAAATTTGGTTTCTATATGTTCAGCCATCTTGAAAGCGAGCGTGCTCAGTGAGTCCAAAGCGTGACGCGGGGAACCCCGGCACTCAGCCCGTTGTCAGGCTGCATTGCTCTAGCCTGCAACGGTTTGCTCGCCAAGCTCACGCTGTGCAACTTCCCAAAATCTATCACTGTGTATCATGTTAAAGACATGTTTATGTTTCATACTTTTCCCCAGCAGTAAGGTCATTTTTGAGTACGCTGTTGTTGCACTAAAGCAACATGTCCACTGTCGCCAGCCTGCTGTTCAGGTGGCGGCTAAACTGGAGGACACACCAGCCGAACGTGCTGATTGGAGCTAACAAGACCCTTTTTGTTTCGATTCATGTAGCTTGACTTAAAGGGTGACAGAGTTTCTCCTCCTTTTAGAGATTCTTCCCTCCTTTTGATGGTGGTAGATATCACAGCCTTGTAAAGAGTTCCACACGCTCTTCTGACACTTAACTCTTATTCCTTCTTTTTACCTGCTTTCATTTCAATTTACATTTGTGTTTCCTGTTAATTCTCTCTAAATGTAAAGCACTTTGAGCTGCACGTTTTGTATGAAAGGTGCTATATAAATAAAGTTTATTATTCATTTGTATTAAGGGACTGTACCAATATTATTTGGGTGGGGAGGAGGGGATGAACCTTAAAGGGACAGTTCACCTCAAAGCCTTGGTGTGAACAGCTTCATGTAGGAACTATCGGTAGAAAGAAAATATCATTATCTTGAGTAACCAGCTCATGATTTCTGGAAAGAGACAAGTGAGTCCCTGCTCTCCCAAACAATTTCAAACCATCCTCCCTTCAGCAAAAAGGGGGGAATAAAACATTATCCTCCCCCTAATAAGGTTCTTACAGTCCCTAAATTGTTTAGATTGTATTCTGCATTATTTCCCTGCTTAATTCGACGTCTTTTATTTTGGCAGTTTTCTCCATTGATACAATAACACTTCACGGAAATTTGTTGAAGGGGGGGGGGGGAGAAGTATCATTCAAGAAACCCAAAGCAACTCTGGAGCATATTCAGTACATGTTGTTTTGTTATGTGACTGTGATTTCCCAGTACTGGTACAGACACACAGAATCCAAACTAACCCAGTTTGTAATAGAGCGTAAACTGAGATTCAAATAGGAAACAATGATGTACAGTGTAAATGCACAATGTAAACGCAAACCTCCTCCCCCCTTTTGTTTATGTCCATCACATTTTATCTTTCTGTCTATAAATGTCGGTTTTAATCATTTTATATTCTTGCTTTACTTTGAATTAAAAGGGAGTCACTGAAAAAAACCGCATCTCAATTGCTTGACATTGACTTGTACAAAGTAAGGGTGGTCCTCCTGGCTCTGCGACTGTTGAGAACTCTCTTCCTAATTAACACATTGATTGTTTCCGTCACCAGTTTAAGGAATCCACACCTACTGTAACCCGACAGGAGAGCCACAAGTTAATTGTCTGTGATCCTAGCTCACGTCTCTCTCACTAACATGGAGGCGCTCACATTGTGGTTGTGTGGTTTGATTTTTATTTAAGTATGGAATTGGCAATTTAAATGCGTGATGATCATGGTCGGCAGTACATGCCACATTGATGACCACACCGTGTGAATCCCCAGTATAATTCTCACTGTGTGGAGCTAATGTTGTCACAGGAGGGTAGGTTTGGATCAAACGTCTGCGTGAACTAGATTTTCTGGGCAAAGACTAAAATAGTTGATGTAAGTAAAGGCCAAATTAATTCTATACTGCCCAAAGAGTGACAGATCATGAGTAAAGATGGGCTGTTGAGACGTTTGTGCTGACCTGCAATTGCTACATCTGTTAAACGTGTCATTTAAAGTGCACAGCCCTACGTGGCGTGTAAGCAAAGCTGTTGTCCCTCGGAAATAAAGCAGAAGCGGGTCACTCCTTTTGCTTTCATGCAGTGTGCAGACTGAAAGGCTAAAACGGTTTCCAACAACTCGTACATCATGTTAAATGGGGCAGAACTCGAGCAGCTGATTAGATTCCACTGGAAGTATAGCGTGGCATGGTGTATAATGTGATCAAAGTGCCTTCTTGATATTTAGAAAGAATGCATGCTATGTAAAAGAGAACCTTGCTGCTAAAGAAAGGGGGGGTGTTCCTGAAAGAATCCAAAGTGAAGTGTTCTATTATCTAGTGGCCCATCTGTCGCAGTGAGCTTCTTCTGAAGTCCCCTGTGCTCGACAGAAAGGGCCGCTGACAGTGGCACGAGAAAACACGGACCTCAGCGAAATGTTCTCGCGACGGAAGCAACAGCTGCCAGGGCTGGATGTAAATTGACAGAGATGGCAGCAGGTGAAGAAGGCTCCTTTCCCAGCACAAAACTGCTCTGAACTTTTTGTCCCCATGGATCAGAACAGTAATTGCACGCAAATGTCCAAATTGTTAGGCCTGTTCCAAGTTCGCTCACACAGCCCCGAGCGTGCGTGCGTGCGTGCGTGCGTGCGTGCGTGCGTGCTGTGCGTGCGCGCGTCCACGTATTCTTTGCTGTGAAAATGACCAACCGCGATGATAGCATACCTCTTGAGTTGCCAAAGGGGACATTGACATTAATGTCTTGAAGTGGGTGGGCAAAATACAGTATACTTCTTTAACAATGAAGTGCATCATGTAGCTTACTGCAGTGGCGGAAGAAGTATTTAGATCCTTTTGCTTACTTAAAAGTAGCAATACCACACTGAAAATACTCCAATACAAGTATCTACAAGTCTGACCTGCAGCAGTGCATCATGTTCTATAAGATCAGCGTGCGTTTGTAGCAGGGCGGTCCTGTGAGAACCGCGTAGCTCTAAAAAGTCCCAACTTTTCATGTGCTCAGAGGAACAGCATACCAGATGTGCAAAAAAAAGCTCCAAATGTGGTTTGGCCCAGTCCTCTGCGCAGCATTTTTTCATCATCATCGATAACTGGGGAAAGCTCCCATGAGTGGCTTGCTTCGGGCTCTTGGACTTTCCAAAATATAAACGTTGTATGTCATTGTAAGCCCCACTGTTGTAGATTTACCTCTTGGCCTATTCTTTGTGCGACGCGGCTCTCAAACAGCAGTATGATCCAGGATCAGCCTCTGTTTATTGATGCTGACTTAAAAAAAAAAAGGGGGGGGGCATGCTAGTGCACACAGGGGCTATTAACTATAACCAAGACAAAGGAGGGGAGGTTTGTAGTTGAGAGCACTGACACTGAAGAAAAAGAGATGTGTGAGTGACACCGGTGAGGTCATATTAGGGCCCACAACTGTCCTCAGCTGTCGTATCACAGCCTTATGTGCTGGACTCGGTTCTCAGTATCTGTACGTGCGTGTGACTGAAACAGCTCAAAATCCTCTCACGTCTCAAATCCGTGATCATCGCATCGCGCACAACATCTCTCGTAACACGCGAACAATGGTGAATCTGCCCTCGCTGGGCTAACACTTAACACTCTCCTTTGGAGCCGTTTGTGGCAAAAGGATGCGCAAGCTTGTCAAATAAATACAAAGCAGTACCAAGACGCATGTTGACTAAATTCAAGCATTAACGAGAAAACAGTGTCTGCACTTTACTCTTTTGACACATTCATTTCCCACATATAATTGGATGAGGAAAGGGGAAAAACAACAGAAAACAGCAACCGCAGACTAGCACGTTGACCACTTGAACATACATTTTGCTCGCCTTTCTTTCTGGCCAGCACATTTCTCAATGACTCTTGATGAAAGTCAGCCACCTTAGATGAGAGAAAACGAGCTTTTTTTGATAAGAAATCCTTGTTAAATTCATTCAAAATCAATTCAATTTGTAAAGTCTGACACCTTCTATGCAGACTTCCGGATGTTTATCGGCGATGGCCGTCAGAGATAATGAAATCCTCCGGAAGTGTACGTCGCACCGAATCTAGACCTACGTGCATCGTGTGCGCCGCGTTCCGATTGGACAGATTTTTGACGCACGCTGCGGCTATTGTGCGCGATGGCTTTTAAAAGTAGCCTGATGTCGATTGCCTCCATGAGCGGTGTGTCACAGCCACTGCTGGCCGTGTTGATCCGTGGGCCACCTCAGCAACAACCGGGCCCCGATCTAATGCAACAACGGCACTACCTTTAGTTTGCTCATCCGTTGTAATTCTTTCCATGTTACAGGGAGTCACATTACCTAAACTCCAGCCCGAGTTCCAGAACCTCGTGAAGCAAAGTTCTAAAGTCTCGGATACCATGGTACAGGCCTGGGCTTATGGTGCCTGCCAATATTTATCACCCATTGTTGGCATACATTTTCTTTGGAAAGACTACCGATGCCCGGTAGACTTTCATTTAGTACCGCAGCCAAATACCTCAGACTATTCGTAATTTCCCGAAACAGGTGTTATAGTTTGTATAGACTGGGGAAACAACACAAATCTGATACATCTATAATCTATGGATAAAGAAATCCTTTTTCTTTTTTTTTTACTTCATAGTCTCCGTGCAACACAAGCTGTAGTAGATGTTTTAACAATAGACTGTAAATGTGAAACATTAGCCAGATTATACAGATCAACATAATGTTTTATTGGCCTGTTTTAAAATGAAGGTTTAATGTTGGTGTTGGTTTTTACGTGGTAGGTGCTGCTTGTGAAGTCACCTGTACCAACAAAGAAGAAGATATTTTTGACATTCTCGGAGATGAGGCATCTATTACGTCAGACTGTCAGCTCAAAGGGTATTTAGTAAGTTGCTGAACAGTTGGATTTTTGATCTTGTTACTGATCTTGTTAAAACGGTCGTCTACAAATACAACACTGGCAACGGATCCAGGGTTTAACATGCCGATTTCTGTACTATGATCTCTGGATCCATCCTCTACGCTCATGTTTTGCTACCTACAATTCAATCATTCTAATTGGAAATGCTACGATCTTCTGTTGTGAATCTATTCTGTACACACGTGAATTCTGTTAACGGCACAAAGGGGAGAGGATCACACAGAAACCTGTCGTTTCAGATGCGATGACCAACCCAGTCAAACAATAGGCGTGTGGGCAAAAAGCATATAACATAGTGCCTGCCATCCGTAATAACTACTTTAAAGTTCCTATTTTGAAAGTTGTAAGGGGTTTGTTTGCATCAACATGTAATATGTGTATTACATACATGCTGAACATTAACCAAAGTATTCAAAATCTCAGTTAAAAAGGACACTTGTAACAGTAATGCCTTTGAGGCAAATGAAAATCAATGACTAAATTCTAACTTTCACAATATTTATTTAAGATGTCATACATGTCAGACTTCTGAATTCTAGATGAAAGATTATGATATACATATGAAATACATACTGTATTGAATGTGACAAACGAAATACTTTTAAGCTTTCAGAATTCCTTTCTTCTCCTTCCGTCGCGTTCTTGACTGTCTTGATTTGTGAGCTCAGACGCAAAGAGGTGCTGACGACTTCCTGCGTGTGCGAGGGGCTTCCAAAACCCACCAGCACAGAAGAGGCACATGGTAACAGCGTCCTCTGTGCTGGTCGGCCCTGGGCGCTCCTCTTCCTCATGGAGGTTCCTATAATGACTAATCCACACGCGACGTTAACGTTAGCTGATCACCACTTCATGTCACTACTGCTGCTTCTGGAGTCTTAGTGGGGGGGTGACTTACTTAGACCACCGCCCTCCAGCTGCTCCCGTCCATCCATCCTTCTCATCTGGTCCGGGGGAAGCACATCCTCGCTGTCGTCACGGAAACCCAGGGTGCAGTCTCAGTCTTCCGTGTTGTCGCTTCTTGTGGGGAGATCTGTTACAATGACTCAAAAACCAAAAGAACGCGACAGAGTGAGTAAAATAAACAATCTTTCAATCCCTGATGAGTGAGATCAACATTTGCGGGAGACTTTTGTTAATGTTGTCGTTAAGTATTAATTTACCTTTGTCTGTTATCTTACCTCTGTTGGCATCTACAGGTTAGTTAAAACAATCAAAGAACAAGCATGGCGGCTTGCTGCCACCAGTGTGAGAGAGAGAGTGTGTGTGTGTTTAGGGTAAGGGTTATGTCAATGACTGTGTGTGTGTGTGAATGGCTGAAAGAGAGACACATCAGAAAGTGCTTTGGATTAAAGCGCTACATAAATGCATACATCCTATACATATTACTATTAAAGGGAATAATAGTTGCTCAAAAGGCAAATCGATCCTGGTGCAAGATGCTACCAAAGTCTTCGCCAACCCCGCCAGACGCGTGGGAAGGTTACTTGGGGAGCAAAGGTTTTGCAGATTTCCACTCCTGCAGCAAACAGGCCTGTCAGTCCTAGTCGGAGTCGCTGTCATCTGCCCACATCTGGTACTGGAAAGGACCCGGCCAGAATCTTCTGCTTGAGGACGAGTGGAGGCCTGAAGTGGACGGCGCTGACTCCTCGTGGCGTCCCTCGCAGTCCCACCTCTGCCTCTTGGCACTTACCTGCTGTGTGTCACTTACCTCTTCCCTGCTCCGCTTTGTGGGGACGCCAAGGCCAGAGGTGGAGGGGGCAGACTCCTCAGGGGGTTCCGCACCCAGCTGCAGAGGAGCAGCAACAGGCCCGGGGACAGGAACACCAGCAGGAACAGGAGGACACGGGGCTCGCCATCCCTGCCGAAGGATTTCTGGACGGAACGGCTGGATGAGAGGGGAGCGAGATCTGTCGTCATCGTCTTCAAAGTCTTCATACATGGAGTCGTACCCAGAATCTTCGCTGACGCCGTCAGACCAGTCCTCCTCGTCCTCAGTGTCCTCATCCTCCTCGTCCTCAGTGTCCTCATCCTCCTCGTCCTCGGTGTCTTCATCCTCCACCTCGTCCTCGGTGTCCTCATCCTCCACCTCGTCCTCGGTGTCTTCATCCTCCACCTGGTGGATGTCCACTGGTTGGCGACCGTCTTCCCCAAACTCGTCCTCCTTGTGGAGAATCCTGATATCTTCCGGGAGGGCGTCTGCTGCAGGACGTTCGATGATGTCGTCGGCGCCACCTGAGTGGGGGAAAAGGTGAGAACAGCTGAAAACCTGATTTCAAATGATAAGTCTTTCTCGTAACATTCAATATTTGGCTGAGGAGTACCGCATGAAAAATCGTCAAACTTGTGTTTGGAAAGTAAACGTGACTGAAAATATAACAGAAGCCTGTTTTACTGGTGTATTTACACACATAACTGACGGACACGCACTTCTTACAGCATTGAGAGCCTCTCTAACCCTACATGTGGGGTTGCTAGGTAGAATCACCTGCCATCTCAAGGCTGTTCTAATGTTCAGACCATGTCCAAGGCAGCTGTGTGACAGCAACGTTTTGTGATGACTAGCTTGACTGTGGGGGCAAACATCAGTGGAGGGATCAAAACCCACTTGGACCTGAATATTCAAAAGCAACCCTGACATGCGTTTCCTCGGCTGACATCTGATCAGATAGCAGATCGGGTGTCATCAGTCAATTTGCACCAATGATGATTTTATATTTAAGGGTTGATTGCTAATTATTGGAACCCATTTGAAATGCAAGGCCACGCCATTCGGACCTGTGAGCACAGTAATGAGGGAAAACGACTGCAGAGAAAACGCTGCGTTTCAGTCTGGTCCAAAGACTGTAATAATGCTTGGGCTTGAGGGGACGTAATCGTAAGGAGCACGTGAACAACGCTTTAGGACTCTCCACGCTGCGCGCTTTTACGCCCGGCTCTCTCCGCTTTTCTTTGGATCTGGGTTCAGACTCCAGCCCACAGAGACATGCCCCAAAGCCCTCTGCTTCCGGCTTCAGCTCCGTACAGTAAGTCAGTAAGCTTCACCAATCAAAACAAAGGACCTCAGGGTCCCACACAGAGGAACGTGCCCTGGGCTGACTACTCCTGAACGTTCCCACGTTCGGTGCAAATAGTTTTCGTTGTCTCCATTGTGCGCGAGAAAAATATCTTTTTGGCATTAACGTTATATGAAATTCTGACCCAGTCGCCATCTTTTGCTTCTCACTAACTTTGATGCGACACACATGTCCCGGGGTTTTTAAGACAATCTGTCCATCAAATTATCAGTTTACAGGAGGAATCGTCCGTTTTCACCAAATCTGTATTTCCAAAAGGCCTAATAAGGCGGTGTGAACTGAGCACCTTTAAGCTCAAAGGGTTACACTGCTTTCTGTACTGACAAAGCTTCTGATGGGTTTAAACGCGTTCTCAGTCATACTTAAAATGATAAAAATGGATGTAAAAGTTGTCTTACCTGCATGGCCGTGGGGGACCCCCACCAGCAGATGGCCCTCGTCGATTGGCGGTCCACGGAGAGCCATTTTCAGGCTCTTCGGTTTTCCACAAAAGTTGAGTGAAGCAGTAGTTTCACAGTAGATCAGTGATCCAGTAGGTTCTTTCGCTTAAATTCTCCAAGAGTTATGTTTCCACAGCTCGTGTCCAAGTCCAAGCGCAAAGAGAGAGATCCGAATGTTCCGCGGCCTTTTAAATCACCTCGTTTCCATGACATCCATGTGTGCTTATATTTGTCAAATATATTTTCATTTGATTTATACTTTGATTTTTATTCAGTAATTTTTAATTTTTTTGCAACCAGTAGTTTCCCTGCCATTATAGTGCAGCTGCTGTGTAGTGCACGTCGTGTCCTTCTTCTGACATTCTGCGTTCTGATTACATTGTAAACGTTACACAGCCTGCTAGGGCAGTAGCAACTCATGCCAATACAACACATCTGAATCTGACCAAGAGATGATACGAACTGCCCCAACTTCTGTGTGATCTTCCATTGCAGTCTGTAGCCATGATCAGATCAGATCAATCAGAAATGACCGTCTCCTTCAGCACCTGCTGCCTGCAGAGTGAGAAAACACACACACAGCAGCACTGTAGGCCGTTCTGAGTCAGGGCACAAGCAGAAGTTACATCTATAACTGAACCCAACCCATTGGATCAAATTGTAATCTGTATTTGTTGGTGAGCTCACTGCATCTTTATTGGCTCCAAGACCGCCAAGAGAATACTTTGTCGAAGGCTCGTTGTTTTATTTTCCCAAAACACAGACACAAGGGGACACAGGGCACACTACCTGCAGCAGCTGACGGACTGTGAGGAGCTCAGGGACTCAGGTGGACCACCTCTAACTTGTCACTGTGCTGAGAGCCGCTTTAGTCTTTGTGAATGACACATTACAGATTAAAAAGAAGACATGTCCAGCCTGCATCATCACAGTTTCATAGACACCAGGTCATGATTGAGAGCACAGCAACATGCTTTGTATCTTAAGGCTACATAGGAACATGTTGTAGCATGCAAACATTATAAAGAGTACGGTCTAGACCTGCTCTATGGGAAAAGAGATGAGATAACCTCTGTTATGAATTGGTGCTATAGAAATAAAACTGAATTGATGTGAAGAGAAAAGCTCATACATTTCCTCAACAGTCATGCTGATATCAATTTCTGCCATCTATCCTAGAATACATTTTGAATATCATTCATGGAAATGAGCACAGGAAGGCTGTAGAAACCATTGGAACTGACTGGAGGTCCTATAAAAGGTTTGTATGTTCACTCATTAAACACGTTTACTTGTCTGAACCTATTGTTCAAAATGAAACATTCCCATTAAAGGTTTACAGACAAATGTATTGATGTGGAATCATCTGGACTGGTCATTTCATTGTCTTTCGAACTCACCAGCGCCGAGCTCAGCTAATAAAATAAATAGCGAGCTTTAAATAAAAGATATAGATGCGGTTAATGTGAATGTGTATTCATGCATGAATCCATCATGTCATGAACCTTTTCGTGTTGTACAGGTAATGAGGGTAGTGGGACAGACCGTGTAGCGTTCATTAACGTACCTGCATACATTTCCAGAATATGGAAAGTGTGTAGCCTCTACTGGTCACTCCTAACTGGGTGAGAAGACCTCTGGAGCCCTCCTAAGTAATTTGAGGGCCAAGACTAAGTCTTAACACTCTGGAGCATTTGTGTGGCACTTAATTCAATAATTGTAATAATAACATCAAAATGATGTCATTCTTAGAATTCTGACATACTTTAAGACCAACATTTAACTATGAGTGACTTTGTACATACTGGCCCAGATTTCTATGGGTTGATAACCAGTTGGGCCTACCGGGTACAGGCCTGAGGGCCTAAAGGGTCAGTGGGCAAAAGTCCTTTTGAAAAACAGCATCCCTGTTCATCTTATTATCCATCCAAGCAGATATCACACTCCTTTAAGAGATGAAGAACATTCTTGGCTGCAGCTTTTCTTGAGTTTCTCTGTTGCAACCTTATCACGGCGTTCCAGAAAGGAAGTTCAGTCATGCCACAGGACTAACTTAGATCTAAAGTTAGGAGCACTGAGGGAATGTTTGCCGGGCTAAAAGGAGTTTTTATGGGTGGTATAAGCCACACATGGCAGATTCCAGCAGGTCCTGCCCTTCTACCCTAAATATTTCAACATATCAGCGGGTTAACTGCACTGGTGTACAACAGACTTACAGCCAAGACTAACTGCAACTGGGAGGTCACGTTCAACAATTTGTCAAATTGACCACCAGGGGGTGCAATGTGCAAAGCTCTGAAACTTTAAATATGTAGCGACTGATTTAGGTGTACGACATGGAAACAACAGAACTAGAAGGAAGTCCCAATTCTGACATATCGTGACCTGAGTCTGGGATGCTTTTCCTATCGGTTAGTAAAGGGAACCAAGATTCTTGTTTGAGTGGGAAAGTTCATTCTTGAAAAACAAAACAAAATCTGAACTCAATAAGGCCCCTGCCCATCCCTCATAGTTTAATTAAGTGGTCCACGCTGTGGTTGCCGATGGAAGCGGTGGACCAGCCTCCTATAACAAAAATGGGCTCTTGGGTGCGCTTACATCTATGCTGCCTTCAGGTGCACCTCATGTGTTCCTCCAATTCAGTATCAGAATGAATACATATGACTTGCCCCTGTTTTAAGACCTGTGCCGTCTGGCAGCCAAATTGCAGAAATATCTCTTGGCCATAAAGGCTGAGAACATTTTCATTCGTGCAAGTGCAACATAGTCTTTGCATGGGACACGTGGATCATTTCATGTTTTAACTCAATTGTTGGTTTTAGATGGCAATAACAAAACTGTGCCTGCTTTAAAAAAAGTTATAATCTGACTGTTGGTTTGTTTTTAGAAATAGATTTTCTTGTTAGATCGTTCACGCTGCATCGGCTGCTTGAATGGGAGAAAAATGCTCCTCAGTCGTTAGGAATTGCTCGTGCCCCCACGTGTCCGAGCGTACGTGAAGGCAGCACAGAGATAGCGCTGCTCCTCAGCTCCAGTCAGTATCCAGTCCGAGGTGTGCGCCTCGTTGAGTGGCTCATGGAGGAGACCCTATTGACAAGTTTTAACCTGGAAATAGCGCCCTGTTACTCCAGCGAAAGGCGAATTTAGTCGGACTTTTGTTTCGATAGGGAAGGAATTTTTGGAGGACGATAGTAGTTTTCAATTTTTCACCAGAACAGAGCAGCAACTGTCGGAACGCTGCCCGTGAGCCTTGCTGTCCCGGGGGAGCCTTTCTTTTTGTTTAGGGTCAAACCAGCGTTAACCGTTAACTTCCCTCAGCTCGGAGGGCAGTTGAAAAATATTCCCATACACTTTCTGCCCGACGCGTTCGGGTCTGCAGGGTTCAGCTGTGATGAGGAGAGAATTTAACAGCGGTGAAGCGCCAGACGGAGGCAGCGAAAGCTAAGCTCATCTCACCAACCGACGGTGGTCACCGACCACAGCCGCGACCACAGAAATACAGGTACTTTTACTTTAACTTAGCACGTTAATGCTACATGCGCGTGGTGTGTGCTTTGCCTTCTTTCGCACCACTTTGCTAGGTAACGTTTTGTCGGAGCTGTGGTGGGTGTTTAGTGGCCAGTCCGCGAATTCTGCTAACGTTAGACGCAAGTGTGTATTGTGTGGGGGAGAGAAAGAGAGAGCGAGAGTAGAGGTGTGTGTTAAGGGGTTGTTGGCTATAGCGCGAATAACGTCTCCTCAGCTAGACATGGCTCGCATGGAGTTGGCTAATCCTCCCGTAGTGACAGAATTGTGTGCAGAACCCCATTCAAAAATGGGGCGGTTTAACGCAACGTTGAGCTCGGCACCCCTCTTCCAACCTAACAACCAGTTTTTCAGTAATATTAAGTATTTTGTTCTTGGTCGGCTGTGCAACCAACTACTAACTTGCCCAACTCGATTAGGAGTCCCGTGGACTAATATTGGAAGTTTTAAATACACTCATGGTCACATACCATTTGGTGAATCAGCTGGACGCCGTATCGAGTCGCGGAAGATTATTATTTATGTCTTTTGTCTTTGTCTTTTTTTTTTTTTAGCTATTTACGCTGGCCATCAAACAAAGAAAATTTGAAACTGCTAAGATTTTCAACGGAGTCTGGTCTATGGTGTTCTCCCCATACGCGAGGTGTTGGTATGATGAAGCCAGCCTAGTTCTGTCTCAGTCTGACTGGCTGCGAACCATTCATTTGCTGAGTGTTGTGTTAGCCTCCCTTTTGGAAATATCCTCGCACTAGCAACTTCAGTGGAACAAGTGCAGCACTGTACATACTGTAAGGGCTCCACTGCTTCAGTCAGAGCGGTGTTGGTCTAGTTTTTCTATTTGGCATTCTCTTTTAGAGGGGATTTCATTTGAAATGTTGAATCCTAAATTAGGTGTTATCCACGAGGGGGACCGTCTTAAAAGCTACCCACTCCCTCACATGTTATTTGATCCACAGTTCCAATGGTCTTCTGATGCTTCACTCCCTCTATTAAGATTGCAATTTAATCAGATGTGCATGGCGGCCTTTAAATCTTATTTAACTAGGCAACCCAACTACAAACCGGGAGGGATATGCACATACACATCATTCATACCCACGCTGCCCAGTACAGCTACAGCACTGCTGTGCCATTGAGCATCACCTCCAGTGGAACGTTCGGTTGGTAAATGCCTTGCTCAAGGGCACGTTGAGCATATATAGTTTTCTCAGGAGGAGTTTCTCAAGTGTTTTCCAATCATCACCCTTGTGCATCATTTCCTGGTCAGCATGGCTAATTAGTGCTAGCAACACGCCTCTAAATCCTATTACATTTCTGCCTCCACCGTGATTACAAGCTGTGGTTCGTTATGCATTTTGCTGTTGAGGCTCACGGTTCAGTGCAGTATGTTTTCAGTGTAGCGGAAGGAAACATACCTGAGCCAGCTGGCTTTGTGTGTGTGTGTGTGTGTGTGTGTTTGTGAAAATGCCTTATCTGTATTTGTACAACTGTGCTAGCATTCCTAGCAGGTCGGTGCTTGATAATATTTAGATCCAGCCCTCTACTCTAGTTCGTAATAATTTCTTATATGACGAAATAACCCTTTTGTCTCTGGTTTGTATTTTACTGTACCCGCTTTCCTTTTCCCAACCCTTACTAAGGCTACAGTGTTATACACTCGGATACAAAACACCTCATTCCAGTCGGAAATATACATTCACGGTGCAAAGGGGTGCTGTTTTGGTGAGTTGACTCGTTTTCTGAAGGAGTAAGGTAGACATTTGACTCTATCTGGTATTTCTAATGAAATCCGATATTACACTGGTGAGACCTTTTTGATCAAGTGGGGCATTGATCAGTATGGATGTTATACCAGTTCAGGGTTGGGTTGCTCCTATTGCTAGACACAATTACCTTATCGGAACAATCACTTTTCATGTCAATCACATCTTTTGTAGACATCAGCAGAGGTAATTGTGGGTCGGAGACTTGCACCATTCAATGAGATTTTCTTCTTTTGTTGCAGTTATAGAATGATGGCTTTTATTTGGAGATTTAGACCATGATTCACGTATAATGATGCTGTTCTTGCAATTGTGATACGTATTCCGGTCTTAGCAGATGGGGCATTACAGCCAGATTATTAATTTGTATTGTTCTTAGATATTTTTCTAGCCGAGGAATTTTAGAGCTAAATAAATAACAGACATGCTATTAAGCATACATTACTGACTCATTATGAATTATTTGGACTGACTAAACCCTGCCTTTTTTCATCGGAGATATACCACAGTAAAATTTGTATTGAAAAAAAATATGTAGGTTCTTTCAAGCTGCCATGTCTTCCAATTTAGGATGAGGAGGGCGCGGATTAGTTCTTAATAAAATAGTGAAATTCCAGAATATAGCCTATAAAGAATTGTGTCATACTGTAAATCCCAACAAGACTGTTGAAATTACCAAGATACGGAGTTGGAAGCAAATGAGCAAAGCTAATGTCAGTGTTACAAGTTTGGACAGCCAGCTGCAGCTGAAATAACAACACCCTCTGTGGTGCAACAGATAAGACTCAAACGATTTCAGATTTACTGCTGTGGTAACTGCAGGATTAGCCATATCTTAACAGACAGAGGGTACAAGTAGTAGCTGCTTATAGCTGATGCAAATCTTGGAGACTGCAGCACATTTGTCACACAAGTTAAGCTGTTGCATTACAGTCTGAGCTAAGTGTTTGTACCAGTGGACAAGTAAAACTAACATATGATAAAGGGAGAGGCAGAGCAAATACAACAGTCCAGGTTCTAGTAGTGAAAAAGACACACTAAGAGAAGCAGACTGCGTAAGTAACTGCACTGTCAAGTGGTCCGAACTTGCCTACGGTCACTTCCACTCTGTGTGTTTTTGTATTAACCCCCTCAGGTCTAAGCCATTTCTTTTCCTATTTTTGGTTCGGCTGGTCTCCCTGTGTGATAAGGCTTGTATAACCTCAACCCTGTAATGCACAATCAAGTTATAGCCATCTTTTTTCCAGGACAACCTAGGCTGTCTGAATATGTATGCTGCGGTGATGTCACATGAATGTATACGTAGTTATATTGCTATAGAGACAAAAAAACAAAACAGTGGAACAATTAGTTTTTGAAAATTGTTCTCCCACGTCTTGGCAATCAGACTAACCGACACACATCAAAAACTATTTACATATTTTCCAGAGATCGATTGGTAGGTAGATTTCTCTTTCTATCTCTATAATTTCAATTCAGTTGGGCTTTATTGACATGGGAAACAGCTATTGCCATAGCCAAAGCATGTGGAAAATAAAAACATACATAAACAGAAGAATTGTTTTGTTAGAATATATATACGGATAAGTAGGATAGGGAAAAACTAATAATATTAAACTGTAGACTTGCAGTTAAAATGCAAATCCAAAAAGTGAAAACTAAACACTGCATTTTTATTAATGAGTGTGTGTGTGTGGGGGGGTCATTCACTGTCTCGTCTCTGTGCGCTCTCCAAAGTGACTAAGCAACTGATCTATTGTTCATTCTCCTTATCAGCGTTATTTTGTCAGCAAATGATCTATTGGCCGAGAAAGGCTGCCTTTCTTCAGACATCACTTCCATTTCTATGTCAAGAAGCCAAATAAAATGTGTAAAAATGGCATAACAACTATACATCCATGCAATGCTCATTGCACCCTGAACGCACTATCCAAATGCACCCAGGAGAATATACACATTATTTATTACGTTTACGCTACTCTACTCATCATTTCGGGTGCTGCCCTGATAGAATAGATTTATTGATAGGGGAATGGGGTAAATCTCATGGTATCCCAATGTGTAATGCGTTTGAGATCTGCTATGTTTGCTGCTAGCGTTCACACTAGCCCGGTGTTTTCGAGCACCTGAATCGCATACGTTAGGCAACGCTGCTAGACCCCGTTTTTGTTTGAAGGCTGGACGGTCAGAAAACGGAGGCTTTTGGAAACAATGACCACTCAAGTTCGCTTCTTGATTTGGTCTTTCCAGTCATGCCGTGTCCTTCCCTGAATAGTCATGCCCCTATCACGTGTCCCTTTTCTAGAAGAAAACAAACACAAGGCATGGCCAGAGATGGGTTATCGAGTATCTATGTCCAGTGGCGGTACCAGCCCTACAGGACCGGGTTTGGGTGAAGAACCAGTACCTGGTGGGATAATTTTATTAATGACGTTGTGGTTCCTGGGGAATGGTGAGAAAACATTTGAATGTCAAGATGTGGAAGGAGCATCAAATTCTATGCTATCGACGGTGTTTTAATAAAAACATTATCCGGGAGGATTTTGTGAAGAGGCGTCACGTTTTTCTGTCTCATTCTTTTTGTCCTGCTTGCTGTTTACACCGTCACACGTATGCACAGTGTACATGAAGTCATGTGATATGTGTTCTGCGGCTTAGTAGTATGGACGGAGACTATTTTTCGAAAATGGGACTAAAATGCTCGTCAGGACAGAGATCATTTTCTTTTAAAACCAAAACGTAGTAGTTTGGACGTAGCCTCTGTGTCTTGCCCAAGGACACAAGGTGGGGATCGAACTGCCAACCCTGTGATCAGTGGACAACCTGCTCTACCTCCTGAGCCATACCTTTCTTTTTTGAATGGCCTCAAAAGTATCTTACTGTATACAGTAAATTACATAAGAGAGGAAATGATAAAAAGAAGTCAGGTTTTATCCAAACAAATACATTAATTCAGTAGTATGCATTTAAATCAAACAAAGTGTCAATCTGAGTGCAGACTGTCCTTTCTCCTGTTACGCAACCAACTGCTTTCTTTTGTTTTCTTGTTATGGACATGAAACCTCCTGCACTCTCAAAGGTCTCCTTGTTTGTCTTCGTCCTCAGCGGCCACGCACAAAGCCAGACGTGACCTCTAACCCCTGCCGTAGATACTGACGCATTGTGCGGGGCTGAGCATCCATTGTGATTCCTTTCCGCATCATCATTAATTATGCATAATGCATACGCTGCTATCCTCGGGCCTTGTCCCACACATACACAGCGCCGCTGAATCTCATTCTTAGTGTGAAAAAGCATCTCGCTCTAGGCTCGGTGCACAGTCACAGGCCTCTGAGGATGCTGTGACATTCCCAAAGGAGATTCCATTCCCCCGTAAACAATCCTGGCATTGACATAGGCACTGATTAGTGAGTTGCCAGGGTATTCCCACAATGGCCCAGCAGAGGATAATGCAATTGGATCAACAAAATGGAGTTCTCATTCAGGATGTTGTTGGCAACAAGTTGTGTGGAACTACTTGGATGCGTTTAGGGAAGCCATGTAGCTGAAAGCTTAGCTTCCCGTCTCACCAAAAGTGAGAACATTCAACAGATATTTCTGACAAGGTGCTGAAAGCACTGGAAGCTGTCAGAGCTACTTGTACCTGAGTTCAGATACTTGTCTCTGATGCTTTCTGTCAGCACTTTAACTCATTTTTCCTGGAGTTATCGGAGTAAGCTGATGTCGAAACTCTGGTGCAGCAAAAATATGTTTTTTACCTCAGTTTCCAGTCTTATCTGCATTTTTTATTTCTTTTATTTTCTTGGTGAACAGGGTAAAAACATGCATTTTATTGATCCTTGAGGGGGAAATTGGGTCATTACAGCAAAGAACAGAGCCAGTGGGGAAAAAAGTTCTACACTATATGGAAAAAAAAAGCAAAAAGGCAGTAAAGGACATGAATAAAATATAATGACGAGTTAAAAGAAAATGTATTTGGCAATGATGCCTAAGAAGAGGAAGCTGAGGGGAAGTGGCTCTTCAAACTTAGAGACAGAGTGCAATGTGTCATACTCTGAAAAAAAACCCCATGCCCACCAAAGGGGAAAACAGTCAGTGCCACAATATGCAACCAAGGGCTGAAATGCTAACACAATGCTTGTAGCTAGCTAAAAACATTAGATTTCAGTATGTCAAACGATTATTGTAGCACCCAATGTCTTTTAGAGAGGAAAAGGTATATTGAAAAACTCAACATGGTCGTTCTGTCTCAGTGGCCCTTCTCCTTACCCAGCTTTCCTAGAAGTAATCTTTCTGCTGAATGGGGGAAAAAAAGTGGAATACATTGATTTTTACTATTTGATCAAATCACCAGGTAAGATCATTGTTTAAAGTTCTGGTAAGGATTCAGAAGCCTTTTTGTTGAAATTCTCTTTACATCCCGGCAGCAATCAATAAATCAAATGCTCTGGGGGGGATCTGGTATGTGCAGGGCTCAACAATACGAATTCCCTGGTTGCAAGTAAGATGCCACATCAGGCAAGTAAATGAATTAAACGCATGTATTCTTCTGGAGCTGATGATGGAAGTAGCTATCTCCGAGAGTTGCACTTACCGATCGGGCACTAACGAGTAGGGATGGGTACCGAAACCTGGTATTAAATGGCCCCGAGTCTAAATCATTAAAGAACATAGTATTATGATGCTCGCTGCAGCCTCCTGCAGTCTGTGTCGGGCTGGGCTCCTCCATCACATCAGCGGTCAGCTGATCCGACAGGCACCTCATATAACCCCACTTCAAAAAACCCAAACTATCCCTTTAACATTGAACCCTGATCTGTGGCTGTCGCAGGTCTGCATTAAGCCCATTCAATCATTTCATTTGGCCCTCCAACGTTACCTTCCCTTGCTGTAACCTAACAAAGATCAGAACCAGGCCTTGCATTGCTTAGTTAGCTTCAACCTGTACAGTTTGTCTGACCAAATTAGCAACTGTCACTTATTTAAGATAATCAGAGCCTCAGCTTTATGAGAGTTACATCCCCAATGTTATAAAAGATCTAATAAAAGCTTGGCAGTGAAAGCTGAGGTTCTTTGTCTTACCTTTTGTTAGTAATCTACACTCATAAAACAATGAAAAATTACCGTTCTTTGGATGCCCACAACTTTTTTGTTAGTGGATGGGTGCAAGTGACAAAATGCTTGCTGCACACGTAGGCATACTGAGTTTCAAGATCCCCCAGTTTTCTCATTCTTCCAGCTGATGCCTCACGGCTTACTGCCTGTATGCACTTTTGTCTTCTTGAAAGTTCAGTTTTTCAGATGGGCAGCTTATGAAAACGTAGTTCTGGGTTCTTTACCCTGTTGGTAGTACATCCCACCACACCGCAGCTTTTAGGCATTTTTATGTTGTTTGTCAACGAACCGAAGTGAGAAGGAGGCACCACCATACAAAGTCACTGGCGAGCGATGGATTGTTTTCTCCTCCAGGTATGGGCAGGACTGAAAGGTCCAGCATGTAACATTTAGGAAGAGCTATTGGAATATATCATTTCTAAGTATGTTATCATTAGTGTATAATCACCTGAAAATAAGAATCGTTGTGTTCTCGTGACCTTAGAATGAGCCATTCTTATCTACAGATGGAGCGGGTCCCCTTCCACTGAGGCCACCATATTTCTACAGCAGCCCAGAACGGAAAAACCAAACACTGGCTCTAGATCGGTCTGTTCGCATTTTTCGCGAGTTTCACAGCCACAGTTGTTTTCTCCTCCAGGCTTGGAACAGGAGGGTGATCGGAGCGGTATTCAAATAGTTGCAAACTGCAATTTCACAGCTAGATGCCACAAAATCCAACACACGGGACCTTTTAATTGCGCTCTGTCTCTATTACAAAGAACTACACTATTATCTTGAAGTACACGTTCAAATGTTTTTCTAATTGACCGTTCTCTAAACCCTCTGCCTCAAACAGTGATTGTCCAATCCCAGCTTAGCAACCGTAACCAGGAACAGCAAGCCTATCAAGCTTTGGATTTCTCCACATGTTGAAGCGTGGTACGTGGGGCAGTAGAAAGAGAGACACTGTGTGTATGAAGAGTTTAGAGCTTTTTAAATCACTTTCCCAAAACCGACAAATGCAGCGTTTAGCGCTTCTTGTTTTGTTCATACTGTAGCCTGATTTTTCTTTTTCCAGGCTGAGCGCCTGAGTCCAGTATGCTCTAAAGCCTGGGGCCTCCAGACACCAAAGGCTCAGTGAAGCAAAGCCTCACTTAAAGCGGAGTTGTGGAGTAGGTCACACTTGTGCGTACAACTGAGATCATTCATTGGACACCCACTTTCCAACACCCCCCTATTCCCCCTTCCCCATTCTGCTAATTAGGTTGATGGGTGTCATGTTGTCTGGGTGCATTAAGGTCATATTCACCTATCGTGTCACAACAGGATGCCTGCCAATACTTTATTTGCACAAGAAAGCCATCTTCACGTATTGTTAGTCAGTTTGCTGTAGTGAAAAGTCTATGGGTGATGAAATAAAACTCCAGTGATCCTTGAGTCTTAACAGAAGCAGCAAGAAAAAGGAAAATACAGTCAAAACAGGAAATAATAGGGTTTAAATATAGGTATAAAAATAAAATAGTGTTACTTGGCTCTCTCTCTATATATAGATAGATAGGGGGAGAATGCTTTTGTTTGACTGGTTGAGATGAAGTAGTTATGTAAGGGTCCCTTGGTTCTTCCTCTGCTCCCTCTTGGTTTTGTACAATTATTCTTGGAACTGATGAGATCTATAAGAATTTAATGAGTATATTCATTATTTAATTTTTGATTAGATTTTTGTTTCATTCATAATTCTGCCTCGTTCTGGGGAAACCTTTTTTGAAGTGATGTGCTATAAGTAGGAATCAAGTACATTTCCCTGCTTCCCATCAGAAATCGTCCCTTCAGTATCCTGTTTCCCCAGGGGGGTTTGATGTAATTTCTTTTCTGTAGCAGCGTATCTTGTTGTCCAGCTCTGTGCTTTCGCTTTCTCAGACTTTCATCATATGATTGGCTGTGCTGCTCATTTATCGAATAAGAGCTCTGTAAAACCTTTACCACTTGGCTCTCATTCTCTGGCGCAGGACAGGTCTTTTTGAAAAGGTTTCTAAAATATCTTTATAGTTGTATAACTTCAAGGCCTGACGCATTGGTAGGCTGTTGGTAGTATCCACTCCTCCATTTTGTATTGCTTTGTAGTAAATTGTATTTAAACATAAAGTTTAAATAGTAACTTAAGTAACACAAAATCCACTTTTTGGAGTTTGTAAATGATATGTACAGTACTTTACTGCATTATGAACTGATCCTGTTCTGGGGTCTATAGTGTTCATTGCACAGTAATTATTTACCTTTTCTGGAGAAAATTAAGTAATTCTGCCCTGTAGACCAAAACAATTTGGTCAAAAATCGATCCTGAAGTACCTGTGGAAAAGGCCTGTTTGCTGTGCTGCCTCCGCTGAGACCTCACTAAGCTTGCAGTTCAAAAAAGTCTGGCTCTGAGCTAGCGGTCTGTTATTTTCTGAAACAGACAATCCGCGAACCACACCGTCTTTATTGAGCGAGTGGCAAGTTGTACGGCAGTGTGAACCTGAGCAGGGTCCGAACTTCTCTCTTGTTCATGTGAAGCACACTAAGACCTTCAGTGTCCCCTTGTCCAGGCTCGCGGCCTCAACATTGAATTATGTTTACTTATAATGCCTCTGAGTTTGCAACCTCCTGATCCCTAGACAGTGATTGTAGTGTTTCCCCTGCTTAAATCCGTGTCTGAAATGCCATGTGAGTAATGATTATAGACTGTGTAGTTGAACAGCAGTTGATTTCATTGTAACAACAGAGCAACAGTAATTGGCAGCAGTCAGAGCTATTCACTTCCTTATCATGTGGCAGGCAGCATTAAACTGTCTGGTCAGTGAAGCACATTGTGTCTCCCTCCCATTCGTTTTGTCTGTCTTTCCTATTGAAAGAACCATAAGTTATCTAATGTTCAACAGGCCTCGAACTCAGAGACGTTTTTTATTTCATGCTTTTTCAAGACGAGTAATAAACAGTCTGATTAACTTGTCTTTTCTTTGTGTGCATGCTGAGACTTGTTGAATTGACATTCTCTTTTTTTTCCCATGCTTCTTCTCTTCATAACATATTAATCCAGGGATGAGCTCTAGTCAAATGTCCACGTTTAAGTCCATAGCACGTTCCATAAGCTTTTTTCAAGAAAGACCAGTACAGGGGCTGTTGCAGATCGTGTGTTGTCAAAGCTTTTCCCTCACTCCAGATTTAAACTAATGTTTTATTGGAGCAGAAGGGGTTAGGATTGGTAAATGTAAGCTGTTGCCCTATGCTTGATTTCGTGATAAGTTGTTGTGGTCAGTGAAATTTAAGGACAAAAGGCTGAGAAAGTTGTGATAGATTTAAATCTGTGAATAAGAATTGGGGGGGGGGGCAGTTGTGTTCACTGTTTTGGAGAGTACTTCCAGTCAATAATGATAGATGTATAGAAATAAATGGGTGCTCCAAAACAATTGTGTTGTCAGCCCCAGAAGTGGCTATTTTGTACTAGCTTCTGATATCCCAGTTTGTCAAAGAGTTTCGTGCACAACACTAACAAATGGTTCATGTCAGCATTTGCAAGCAGTGCTGTTTTGTCGTGAAATGAGCTTTCGTCCAGTCAACTTAAGAAAGACAGTCAAACCCGGAATCATGTTTTTGTAGATTGTAGAGGAGTTAGGCCATGACAGATGACCTATTTTGTGAATAAGAATACAAATGGACTAAATGCCTTGTTGTTGGCTTGGGGATGTCCTCTTCCTACAAAGCTAGCTAGCTGTGTAGCTACACTCATGAGAAGTAGCGACATAAAATAAGCCAACGTCCAGAAATAACAAAAAAAATCTGAATATTTCATAGATTGTTCCTGATGTTCATTTCTAAAATGATAACTGTTCAGAGCAGCAGCTGGTGCGTTGACTGAAAATGACATCGGCGGGACAGATACACCACATGCTCCTGATTGGTTTGGGCAAAACAAAACGGACATCAGCTAACATGAACACAATGTCAAGCTGAATGAATGACATTATATAAAATGGCAATGCAGTCTGATTATCAGGATATATCAGGGCTCATCTTCTCTTTTAGATCTTTGACTCCCCCCACTAGCGGTTTACATTGGCTCTGTGCCATTTTGTGCTGGGCAGTTGACATATAATCGGTATACTAATTGTCCAGTGTGAGCTAGTGACCTGAAATGGCTGCCCAGTGTTACGTGATATTGGGGGGGAGTTGGTGAGAGCTGTTGGGACCCAACCATGTGGACTGGCGAACCAAAACAATGAGCTGAAACTGGCTGCAAGCTGCTGAGAGCTGCAGACTGAGGTGTTGGTTCTCAGTGGGATCGGCTGTGCTACCAACCCTTTCACGTTACAGGGAGTCATTTCAAAGTTCAATCAATGATTCACTGTTAATAGAAAAATTGCTTTAGGGAGCTTTAATGTTTCACACTCCAACCCTAAAGTATAGAGCTCTTAAGTCTATAAAGTACATGACTCTGATACCCAACACTGTCCCTTGGCAGACAGACGTTGTATTCATCTTACGAAGGTGAATTGAATTACCAAGGTCACTCTCCTGACTTCCAGTCTCCAGAGGCTGAAGACAGTAGACTTTGGAGAAGGTATCAGATGACAAGCATAATGAGGCAAATAAAAACGCAGTGTTGAAGAAGAATTGCAAAGGCTGCGTCACACATTGATTTTTGTCTTGGGTTTGTCCTGGCACAGCTAACTGCCGACTGGCTGACTCCAGAGGGGTCGGGTGGACATTAATACGAGACCTCGGCCTAATGACCAGATCTGGATTGCCTTTTTACAATCCTTTGGGACTATGGTTCACTTGCCAGATGAATCAACAGCTGAGAAATCATTGAGAGAGTAATCCATGAGATTACAATATGTCATTCCAGTTAATATCTGCAGTAATGTTTCATTTGCATTTGCAACGTGGGATGTGGCGCTCGTCTTCAGCTGCAGCAACAAGGGAACAACACAAGGTGCTAATGTCACTCAAGGATGCTGAGCAGACTGCTTTGTCATGGCCTAATTCCTGTAAAGCTCCAAATTACCTCATGAATATGCACCACTGACAGAATTAGGGTCAGTGCCTGTCAGTACAGGCAATATCATACTAGTTTGGTTAGTATTTGAGCAGAACAACAGTAGGGAACCTTCAGTACAACACTGCAGGGTTTCTCTGTATTTTAGGTAGTTGGCCTATGTTCTTATCCAGAGTGTCTTACCATGTGTACGTTGTTCGAGCTGACTAACCTCCAGTTCTTTATTACTGTAAGTATAAGCTGCCAGTAATAAGATGTGTCGGCTCCAAAGTCCCATAATCATTGAATGTTAAAGGAATTTTAAAGGGGCACCCCACCACTTTTACACATGAATTCACTTGTCACAAGGAGCATTAGTATGTATAATGTCGTCTGTGGCTCTTGTGGGAACTTTCTAAAGTTTGTCCAGAGCTTGAAACTATTTTCTATAAGACACTAGTAAGTTGCATTATGGGAATTGTAGGATCCAGCGTTTCTGGAGCTTGACCCTTACCACAACGACAAGTCAGAATATGTCTCGCCTCTGCTGCTTTTGATTTTGAGCACTCTTTTTTTCTGTCTCCTGTGAGTCCCCCAACTTAATGGAAGTAACTTACTCTCTGTGGTATAATGCTGCTATAATCAATATTTTAATGTTAACAAGGGATCACTTGTATGTGAAAGGGGCCAGTTATAGTGACAAACCCGCAGAGAATTATCACTCGAGTGTTTTTGGATCTTTCAGTTCATTGTTTAGCTGTCCGGTTCACAACTTTACTGGGCTGTTTCAATCTCACCGCTCTCACAGTGCTGTTTTTGTCCGGAGCAGGCCGCTGTCTTCATCGAAAAAGCCCTTAACAACCCACTGTACACTACCTGCCCTGCACCAAAGAGCAGACAGACAGCCTCTAAATGAATGCTGATGATGCTTTGTCTGCTGGACGAGTAAATAAGCACCTGTTTGCTACCATGTTCACCGTATTAAATAAAATGGGAGAATATGTCCGTGTTATGTTTACAGCTTGTTTCTACTGTCCCCAGGTGGCCAGCATATCATAATTGCAGGTTTAAGTTACTAAGACAACACAAAGCAGCCATGCGTCGAAGTATCCTTGAGCAAGATACTGAACCCCAAAATGCTCCCGAAGCTGCGCCTTCGGTTTGTGAATGTGTGTGAATGATTAGTTTAATTTGTACTGATGGGCAGTTAGCTCCTGCCATCAGTGTATGAATGTGTGTGTCTGGGTAAATGTGGTGTGAAAGCGCTTTGAGTAGTCAGACGACTAGAAAGGCGCTATACAAGTACAGTCCATTTTACATTTACAAAGCTACCTACTTCAACGACTACATATATTGTATATTGGCATTGTAAGTTCAGGAAGGCACTATAATACCTGCTGTTTCTACTCAACAATAAGTCCCTCCTCTCCTTTTTTTTTTAATAAGGCTAATTTTACAGCCCAACTTTCTGCCAGGATATTTCCCACTAGCCTCTAATTTCAATTGCTGCTTGTCGAAAGTCACAACTCCTGCAGTCTCACGCTTTAGTGTGCTGATCTTTTGAATAAGATGTCGTCTGTAGGGAAAGCATTTTACATACATACATATGATACAAGCTCCTCTTAGTTTTTCACATTCATTTGAGTGTTTGTCAAGGAGGAGCTCTATGTCTTTATGAGAGTACTTTTTTTTTTTTTTCTTGCTCAAAAGGTCTGAGCTGTGGGTGGCCACGCTCAGCACTTGGATAAATTATTCATGTTGAAAAAACGTAGAAAGAACTGTTAATGGAGCTTGTCCTTCATTCCTACCACAGAGGGCATTTATTAAAAAGAAGTTGAACTTTTGCACTGAAGCAGGCAGATGCCCCCAAATTGTTATTAAGACACTGAGTTTATCAAGTTTTAATTTGTCCCTTTGAGGGATGCCATCTGAAAAACAATTCTTCTAAAGGTTGCAGGTTTAGAAAACAACAACATGGAAAATGGCTTGGCCCATTGCCAAATGATGTAATACTGTAAGGGGGACACCGTTTTTAACTTGTTTAGTTTCTTATGCTTTTTTATCATCCATATATCCAGACATCCACTCTATTGTTTAATTTGCTCAGCCAGGTATTACAAATTAAATGAAAAAGTATTGCCTGCCATTGTTGATTAGAAACATCTTTTCTCCATGTAAGCTTGAAGATTAGAGCGGCTGGTTTGACTTAGAATTACTCTCTTGTTCAATTCACCAGCTAGGAACAGGAGTTTTGAACTGGCTGGTCATTCAAACGCAAGTATTGTCCTATTTGTTGTTATGGCTAAATTGATGGGTTAACTTGTCTTGAAAAGCCCCACTCCGAGACCTGTTTCCAAGAACATCCCGAGTCCAACTTGTTACAGTCAATAGCTTTTCAATATTTCACATCTGTCTCACACAATCAACACACATTATTTGCTATAATCACAAGACTTAAGAGGAAAGATGAGTGCACACTTGAGAAAATATTCACCTTTTCTTAAAAAACAGTTTCATGGCAGCAAATGGCCTTCTTTCTTTCTTTTACTTCCAGTTTAGCTTGCAAAGTGTGGAAAAATGATATGGCTCGAATCTCAAAGGGAATGTATGACTAAACAGGTGTGTTCCAGAAATGATTGGCTGTGGAGAAGAAGCTTTGGTTAAACGTGGAAAGTATCTCTTCTCCAGCTTGATAAACAGCTGTGCAAGTAAAAGCAGCATGCACCACCTGCCAGGATTTATACCCACAGTTCAACTTTGACCTCGAAGACGGCTGACCTCTATGGGGCGTGTCCAATGGCATTCTGGCACACAGGAGGGGAATTGTTTTGGTGGCACAGAAGAATGGAAACCCAGGGTTTTATAACTGTACACTACGATCATACTGTGGCTTTATTGGCAAAAAAAGTCATTTGCAAATTTGCAACAGCACGTGTATACTATGTTATGATTTGTATTGTCTGTTTAGCTACATATTCTACATTCCAATTTAAAGGCCCTGCACACCTACACCTGTGTTTTCACTTATTCGAGATTATTAGACCTCGGCTCAGGTTGAAGTTAGGTGGAGCTATATGCTGGAATGATGTGAGGTCACCAAACTTGAGGAACCAATAAGAATGATGTAGTGCAGACGGATGTCAATCAAGCATATTCTGTACACAGTCTTCCTCTAATCAGGCAAAATAAGTGAAAAACACTGTGGGTGTGAAACGTAGCCCCCCCCGTTTACACTCCACTTCATGTGGCACGGGCTAATTGGTCGACTGTCCGATATCAAAAAAAGCCAAGAGAAGATGCTTTCAAGGCGGATTGAAATCACCAGATGCCGAAAAGGTATAAACGCATCCAAGGTCAATTTGTAGTTTCCACATCTTCATGACCGCAAGGGTCCACCTGACGTAAATTTGAATGCACACCAACAACCCAGTATCAACACACCCGCCTATGCAGCCACCCATAAAAATATGCTTCCTTAATACGTGTAACGCGAGTTAAATGATATTAGGCGGCCGGTGTAGACAACTGTACTGATTAAAATAGAAGTGCAACTGTTCCATCAGATGCACGTGAGATGGACGTCTGAAAAGTGCGGCTGAATCGCCTCCTGTGTAAGCAAGCCTTTAAGCAATCTGTGAAAATAGGCACTCACAGCGCCTGTACATGGGGCTTGTGATAATGGCAGCTGAGGTGACTCTGAAATTGGGCTACACTGAAATGAACCATCTGTCGCATATAAAGGGACAGGTAGAAAGCTAGGTTGATAGGCGAGAGGGCATTCATCTGTACGCACGAGGGAGCGGGGCGTGTGAGAGCCTCTGAAGACGATACGACCTTTGTCTTGCTCGTAGATCTTCCATGCAAACCAAACCAGCTAAACTTATATTGTTGTAACTAAACTGACAAAGTTCTTCTTCTTCTGGTGTTTTTGGTGGCTACCAAGCAGCTTCGGGTGCACTACCACCACTCTCTTGACTAAGTAGTATCAACTCTGATTTGCACATAGCCTGGGAAAACCAAGACGGATGCAATCAGATGATTGATCTGGCAAACGTAGACGCATATACAGTATGTGGCTAATGTGTCTTAAATGGCATCTGGGTTTTAACTGGATATGAGTCATTTCAAATAAGTGTAAATGGAGCCATAGATGGCAGCCTCTAGTGCTGAGCTACTTTGTATGATGTGTGTTGTTCATGTCATTCGTAAATCTATACAAATTAACTGTCTGAGATTAATGCACCTGGCACAAACTATGCGTTTTATCGTTTCTGGTGTGAAAGCCTGGTCAGTGATGCACTTACTGCTGACAGAGACTAGCACTGGCAAGCCATCCATGCCTCATTAATCAGAGCAGGAGGAAAGGTAATGAAGACAAGACATGCAGGGAAGCATCCAATCAGTGAGCCATGGGTTTGTGCTAGCATGCCTTTCTGTTGTTGCAAATGCTGTCAAAGATAATTGACAGGAGAGAAGCCGCACTTGGACAGAGGATTAGTTTCAGCTGAACCCGCCTGTGTTTTCAGCACAGCCTTCCAGGAGATTTATGTCGAAGGATCCCGGATAAATCACTTATTTGTTAGTGTTTGTCACAGTGAGTCAGCACGCTGGGTTGGGGTGAGGGTGATGCCCCACCCCCTCGTCCCTTTTCTGTCTACACGGCGGTGGTGACACGCCTCAGCAAAACACTTCTCACTCAGGTGGAATTATTCCATGGCAAGCCATTGCACAGATGCACTGCAGAGGCCGTAAAGTAAGCAAATATGAAGCCCCAGCACTCCTCTCTCACTGTCTTATTTGCTTCGTTTCTGGAGTGCCAAGTGATTAGAGTGTACAGCTGCTGCCAAGTCAACATTGCAATTAAAATAATAGTTTCTAGTAAAGCCGTCAAGTGGATGTAGGATGATAAGTCAGTGGGAATAATTAAAACTGCAAATACAATAGCAGCTCTGGTGTTTTAACTCTTCCACTTGGTTAGTCATTAACTGGCATTCTAAACAACTGAATGATTTGTTAACATGGAGTTATAGTTTGCAGACTTTGCTGTGCGGGTGCTGATTTCTGTGAAGCCTTCCTGGCCCCCTTCATTTATTTTGATGGGTTGTCGTGTAAGATTCATAACACTTTGTGTATTCCTACTGTTTGTACATAGTTTTTATAGAGGTTTGAATTTGAAATAACTTTATGCTATTTGCTTTGTGCTGGGGGGGGGCACACACTGGCTCGGGGATCAAATCCTTGATGCATTTGCTATGTATGTATTTGTGTGGAAATTTTTTTCTGTGCTCCCAAAAGTGGAACAGCACAGAAAAAATCCTCTCCGCTTTGTTGATGGACAGTCTGGCCGTTTCAGCCGCGTTCATTCACCATGTGGAGTGTAGCTGTGAGTGTAGCTAACCCAGGTTAGCTGTGCATATTGATGCGGCACTATTTCGATAATGAACAATATTTACAGTATGTTAAAAATGCTCCATTTTAGTTTTGAGAAACAGTCCGCTTAAGCCTAAACCTTTAAAGAACTGATTTTTACTTGGATGTTGTGTTCCCATGCTTTCGGGAAGGCGTGTTTTCCGCTGCAAGACGACACTGTTGTTCACTGCAGTTTACAGTAAACATGCATCTCTGCTGGTTATTGCACTTGTGTCAGCTGCTAAACAGAGGCTGTCAGCATATTTTGCATGGAGCCTTGCTCTTTGTTTTGTTTTGCCAAACCTTTTTTTCTATGAAAGAGGTTGTGTGACATTACTGTTTTTCACGGTCAGTCACGAAGTGCCTCTTTTAGTCCTCTTGCGCACACATTAAAACCTAATTACTGCGAATACCCAGGTTAGGGTAATTGCTCAGTTAAGGCATATCCATCATGTGCAATAACTTCACTTTCCCAGTAACCTGAGTTTACTTAAGAGGTTTAATAGATGTGGAAAAATATGTAGTCTCCAGGCTGAAAGGTAATTTATTTTAAATATAAAATAAAATGGATTGATTTTGTTGAGCTTTGTTTTTTGCGTGTTGATGGATTCTCAGACCTCTGTATTACTTGGTATTTGTTTAAATACGAAGGACGTTTTGCTGTTGACTCAAAACCATATTTCATTTTTCCACTGCCACTTGCCAAGCTGCTCCTTTTTCAAACACACCATTTTGTATCCGCTTCATTATGTGACTTTGTCTGTGTGTGTGTGTGTGTGCGGGTGAGGAATTGAAACAGTGGAGTCAACCAGACAAAGGAGTGTATGTGGCAAGAGTAATTTCCAAGACTGACAAGTAAACCCCAGCTCTGTTTTATGTTTATTCTGATTAGATGAATATGTTTACATGGCAATTGAACTAGCCATTATTACCTTACTGTGGTTATAGTTGCATCAGTAGAGTGCATATAAATGCGTTGCTGTCATTTCAGCGTTTCTAGTCTGCTATTTTTTTTCGACTTGGTAATTTAGATTTACATCTCACCTTCTATTGTATTATCTTCTCTGGTAATTCACTAAGTCCATAGTGAGCTGTTGTGAGTGGGTACCTTATCAGATTGTAGCCTGCTAAGTATCACGGCAAGTTTTATTACCTAGCTCTTCTCAAGAGCTCCCCAATCAGCTTCAAGGTCATTCATCCCTTTACTTGGATACATTATGTAAAAGGCCAAGTGACTTAAATCTTACTTTTCTTTGGCTTGTCTGTCAGTCTTGTAGTCACTCAGGCCAAGATGAACAATTAAAATGTGAAAAGGGGGAAATGGCCTGCTTTCAGGTTCGCACTGCTTACTTTGTGGGTGGGTTGAGGGATAAGTGATTTCTACGGCACACAAAATTATACTTTAATGAAATCATCCCCTGCAGGGAATTTACACTTAGTTAGATCACTGCGAGATAGACTCTTACACTTATCATTCAGATGAGGTCAGCCTTATTGGGGACAAACCTTAGCCTCATGTTGTCATTTGACATCACTGAAGGTCTCCAGTCAGCTTTTCGTCAGCCCAAAATGTGCTTTTACATTGGGCAATTTATGCCAAAGCAATGTATTTCACTTTTGGAGTGTGGATATTTGCCCCAGTTTGGATGATCCTATTCTACTACCACATTGGCTGATTTTAAGTAGCTCTCTTTCAAAGCATTTTTCCTGCATAACTGCATCTCTTTCCTATTGAACTATGCAAAATGTATCAATAGTAAAAGCCAAATGAATTCAGGCTCCATCCTATACATCAGTAGTGACATGTTCATGGTAGAGTGGGTTTGCTCTGTCTTTTGCTGGCAGCCTCACACACTCTGCCGCTTGCGAGATTAGCTTTCCTGATGCTAACCCAAATCTAGTCTAGTTCGTCAAATCCTCTGCTTCATCTCCTGAGACCCAACCACATGCCAGTGTATTAAACAGGCTTCTATAACAGGGCTTTCGAACCAAACACACAAGCATGGCATTGCCAAGAGGAAGGCCATTGTTTTAAAAGGGACTTCTAAGATAAGCATTTCTTAACATCTGCACACGTGACAGCCTTGATTTTCTTCTACACACATAGCACTAAATTCTCAACTCCACCGCATGCAAAGCATCCACTTTACAGTTTCTGACGTGAAAGTCTGGGAAGAACACAACAATGACTGGTACAAGGACCATGTGTGAAGGATCAGCTGTCAGAAGAAAGTCAAACATTCAGCCTTAAAGAGCTGACTTGGAAAAATCAACGAGGTGTGACTGCCAATCCGAACTGTCTGGGGTCTGTTTGTAAGGAAGTCCAATATCCAATTACAGAGTGTGGTGCTCAAGCCCAGAGTGCTCCAATCCGTTTCATGGGGGAATGTGTGTTGAATGCTGAGCTGAATCAACAAACAGCATTCTGATGTAAGTGTTGTTGATCTCAAAACGCGTGTGAAGTAGGGCTATCGAAATATGTCGATTTGCATCTCGTGCGTCAGCACGTCGCAATGAAGTAGTCCTATGGCTGCACCCGGTCAGCATGGATTACCCCGGAGAATAAGCTGCAGCACAGAAACCTCCCCCACAGTCTCCCGTGGCTCTACCCCTCCCATGCGGTCTACTGACAGTCGCACATGCTCTGCAGAGAAAAACACAGAGACTCTCCTGTTTGTGTAGGCCTGCTTATGCCTTTGTTTTCTTAACGCTTGTAAGTGCTCCAGTTGGTGCCGGTGTCATTCGGTGCCATGTTGGTTTCGATCGATTCGATACGCGACGTTATTAACAACAGGGGGTGGCGTTTGGCCCGGCTGCTCTGGTTGTCAGGACTGGAGAAGCCGTCAGAAGCGATCGTCTAAAGCTCCACTGCACTTAATCCACTTCCTTTTCCGATGTTGAGTGTATAACGGTCATAATTAATACATGCTGCAGTAATGAAGGCGAGAGTCTTTTTTCACATGCAAATCACACTTCTTCTTTTCCAAATGACTGATATGCCAAGTTGTAAAAGGAACGGCTCAGTCCCACATTTTCACGCAGAGACGGAGCAGCCAGTTTACTGTGTGTGAAATCTCAGAGCTGGACAAAAATGTATATGTTTTTCTTTCTTACGTTCACTAGTGTTTTTCCTTGACTTCATGTGACTTTTATTTTTTATTTTATTTTTTTTTTACATGTTCAGTACTTTAGATGTTGCTGTAAGAATTACATTGAGCGGAGCTTCAGTTTCTTGCTCAAGGACACTTTGACAGAACAGATTGCTTTCTCAAAGATTGAACCTGTAACCTTATGAGTTGAGTGACCTTTGAGAACAATCTCCCTAATCTGCAGGCAACCCTGCTACTTGCTCTACAGCTGCACATAGACAGAAACTTAAATAGGGGAAAAAAGACTAGATGCAGCATGGATAAGACTAGAAGTACATTCATCAGCTATTTGCAAAATGCAGGCTGCTAAACATCAATGTGATTGCTGCAAAATGCCGAACACATCCTACCTTTTTAAATTGTTTACATGAGGAGCCTACCAACTGTAGCAAACAGACAGTTTTCCACATACTCAAGGTTGCTGCAAATGTTGAAGAGAGCACGCAGAATGGGGTTTGACATAATTAGGGGAATGTTGAGTTTGGTTATAGCCTCGTTAAACAAGAAAACACAGGGTGTCAGTATAAATGTCAGGGTCTGACGACGACTTGAGTGGTGATTTATTGTCTAAATGGTAGACAAGCGGCAAAACAGATAGCAGGCATAAATCCAAAACTGACCAGGGAGACCGAACCAACACAGCAACTGCAGATTTACGAACTGACAAAGGAAGAGCAGAGACTAAGTACACAGGTGAAAACTCAAAGCAATCAAGGACAGGAAGCAACACTGCACTTGTCTCTGGTGCAGGGGACGAGTGGCTCGGGTCCTGCTCGTTGGGCTCCACCTGGAGCTGCTCGGTTGTGCTTCTGGACCCATCATCTTCCCTTATGTTTTACATCCCACACTTTTCATTATAATTATATATACACTACAATTTTGCCATTGTCATCATAATTATATGTACTATGATTTTCTGCTATGAATCTATTCTGTACATATGACATCTATTGCATGTCTGTCCATCCTGGGAGAGGGATCCCTCCTCTGTTGCTCTTCCTGAGCTTTCTATCCTTTTTTTCCCTGTTAAAAGGGGTTTTTTGAGTAGTTTTTCCTCAGTCGAATCAAGGGTCTAAGGACAGAGGGCATCGTATGTTGAACAGACTGTAAAGCCCTTTGAGGCAAATGGGATTTGTGATACTGGGCTATATAAATAAAATTGAATTGAAAATAGAAGACACATGAGGGAAGGAGACTATTTTAAAATACAACAGGAAATAACCAAACCATGACAGTTTGCAGGCTATTACTCCAATGTGCTGCACGCTAATACAGGAAGGATTTGCTCATGTTATTACAACGATTACATCGATAATGGAAGTGTGGGGCCATAGTTGCTGAATTCATCCAAAATTGAACCAGATTCCACAGGTTAAGCTTCCAGCTCTAAATTAATTTAAGGTGCAGATTGTGTTGTCAGAGGCATTTCAGTCGGGTAAATCTGTCGTCCTTCCAATGGTTCAACGGCAGCTGCCGCTGCTCTGCTAATGTGCTGCTTTCACTACGCAGCCTCTGTAGACAAGGTGTTAGACTCCACCCGGTGTTAGCTGCACAAGTAACAGAAATGAAAGCTCTGTCATTGGATGTGTCTTGCTGAAATGCACCTAGGGAGTCGTAGTTAACTTCCCCCCCAAAGTGTTTATGTACACGTGTACCTTTTAACTTTTTAATCAAAAAGTACTGATGATTCAGGAGAGTTTCATGCTGATCCTAGCCGTAGTGCTCCACCTGTGAGTCCCATAACATTGTCTATGGGGAAAAATTAATGGGACTTCCAGCGAACCATTGAAATAAACAAAATCAAATCTGCTTTAAAAATAATTCCAGTCTTCTTCACTGTTACTATGTTACGTTCAATAGCATTAGCTAGACCGTTCACATCAAAAAGTTCACTAGCAAGTTGATGTGATGTGAAATATAGTGGTTCAAGATCTGTTAAAGTCAGCATTCAAGCAGGAAATATACAGTTTGTGTCGGGTTGATTTCAAATTGATACAAACAGTTGTGGGCGTTCCAATTAGCGAAATACATTAGAAATAGTTCTGGCCAGATATGCCAGATGTGACATGAAAGCAGCAAAATAAACAAGGAATACAATGCAAGCACACAGTTTGAGCAGAAGCAGAGCAAATGTAAGTGCATGCAGGGGCTATTTGAGTGCGAAGCCAGGATTTTGAGGGGAAGCATTACAAAAGCTGAAATCAGTTAAGTCATGCTATCGCATTAAAAGAACACGCTCTTGAATAAAGATAGGAAAATAATCCCATAGAAACCCACGTGACACAGATAGAAAATGACTCCTAAGAGCACTGTCTCCTTTCTGAGCCGTCTCTGGTTCATCTTTAAAAAAGGCAAGCGTTTGGGCTCTTCAGGAGTTTATGATGATTTTAATTAGGTTTGCAGGACAAAGGCGAAGTATTTGGTGAATCCAATGTGCCCCATCACCTACAGACTAACTAAAATTTCATTTCATTATTTTCACACAAAAAGACGACTTTTAGATGCTTCCAAGTTAACTTTATATTAATGACAGAAATTAAAAAGCTGCATATTCTCAGACACTTTTCTCTGCTTCTTTCTGTTAAGCCTGGTTCATGGTGAAATGGCGTCATTGTGCATTTTGCATAGAGCCACCAGCTGCCGCGGTGTCATTTCAACATGAACGCCAAAGGTAGACTGGCTAAGCAGGTTCGCCTCTACAAACACCTCCACCATCCTTTTTGGAAGACCACAGGGACAGCTGAACGTCTCAATTCTTAGAGAGAGGTCGCCACCACACTGGCAAATGATGAGCCATTTTGAAGGAATGTATGAGGGATCGACACGTTGGATGATGACATTCTTCCAGCACCACTCGTCGACCTCTTGCTTATTCACATGATATTTTGTTTGGCATGAACAAGCGTCTTGGGTGATCAGGCGTGAATGCATCCAAGACGCATTCAGGGCGCATTGAGATCCAATCACTCAGGCCACATTCAAAGGTGGTCTGGGCCGCATACGGCCACATTCTTTTAGCAGTGTGTACGCCAATGTGTCCAGGGCCACATTGAAGGACCGCCTACTCAACTGACGTCCTCTGCGTAAGCTGAAGTATGTACAATCTTTTAAGACTTTGAAGTGCAGAATCTGGCATCCTCGTTTGCAGTACATGCTTGATAATTATCGCAAAAAAGTGAGTTGCTCCATGTTGAGCCAAACCTCGCCCCCTTTATCCCCCCCCACAAATCTTGCTGAACTACATAGCTCCTATGTAGTGTTTTTAGCCATGCAAGACACATGGATCTTGACAGCTACCGACTGGATTTCTATGAAGCCTACTGACTTTGGTGATACCCTGTCTTTGCCTCTAGCGCCACCATTGACAGGTTGACATTTGATGCTTTGAGTGAAATATCTAAACAGCTTTTGGATGGATTTACATGATTTTGGCATTAACTCATCTAGCACCATCATCAGGTCAAAATGTGAATTTGTCTAATTATTTGGTTTATGATCAAATACCTACAAAACGAATGCCATGCCAATGCACCACTGTGCCTAAGTGCGTGAAGCACATGCAGGAAGTGTTGAGTTAGTATCAGTGGCTTTACCCCACATTAACTTATTGCTGCAAAGGAAACTGCACAGGACATGACATTGAATGACTGCTGGAATACAGGGATACATAAGGCTTATTCAGGGCTGGCTGGCTGCCACAACTGGCTGAATGCAGTGGACACACCACTTTGTATTTGATAAGCAAGTATTACAACTTGCTAATAGCCTCACAATTTAGAGATGACATGAACATGAACACCGTAGCAGGAGAGTCCCCAAACTGGCAACAGTGGAGATAAAGTGATAGCAAACACAGCACGTTGCATTTGTTATTGCACTGAATGCAATGAGTAAATGGATAACTGATGAGTTGTAAATCACAACTTTGATCATTTTCATGCCACTGGCTGATCACTAATAGTGATAATTTGTCTAGTACCAATAGCCGGCCAAACATTCAGTGTATGTTAAAATTTAAACTGATGATAATGATAGCAGGAATTAAGGAAGGTCACTACCCACGCACCATCTGTTTGGGTCTAGTGACATTAGGCCTGGGATGGTTAGCGTATTACTGCAATACCGCGGTCACATGATGCCTACCGCAGGTCTGAGATCATCACCGCAAAAACCCCCCCCAAAAAACCAAAACAAAACATTGGCCTGCACATGTGTGCACGTTGTGTCTAATTCCATGGATTCAGTGATTCTAACGACACGGATTCTGTCTATTGACATGTGTGTCTTATATGGATTCAAGGTTTTCTAAACAAAACTTCACCAAAATAAATGTGTTCCTTTATGTTCAATTACCTTATAGTGTGCACGCGGAAGTTGTTAGTTTAAGTGATTGTTTGATGACGACTACTGTAAACTGAAAGTAAAAATATGGGAAAAAAATAAACATGAACAAATGGGGGGCGTTCGGGGGTTTAAAGCGGTGTACCGCTGAACCGTGGGAATTTCTTGCTTTTCAAAGAAGAAATCCATACTGTCCCAGCCCTAAGTGACATGGCTCAATCTCAAACTGCTTTTGCTTCAATCATTTGGGAATTAAACCAAGGATGCCAGAAGTTAGTATTCCTATTAGTCTTTTGATGAAAATCTATATTCAATTTAGACACTTGGTCACTGAGGCTACAGCTGTCACCGTCTTTGTGTACCATTACCATGGTTATGGCGTGTCGTTCTATTGCAGGGTTAGTGGAAAATGCATACTTGTTTACGTCAGACAGTAGGGTTCATACACACAGTGTCCACGTGCTCTGCAGGAATACAGCAGCACTGTCATTCTTGCTCATGTGGCATCTGAAAGTAACTTTGAAGTTCCATCCACATCGTGTATGGCTCTCGATAAAGTTACTTCAACACTGGCGTAGCGTCTTATAAATGTCAGCGTGCTGCCTGCATGTTTTTGTGGGTTGTTGCACATGGATTTAGTCTAGAAATCTCTTACTTTTTCCCTTCCAAGAACCCCTTATGCTAGCTAACATTACTGGCAGAGACATAACGTTACACACAAGATGAAAAATGTAGAACACTTAATTCTTAATATTTGAAGTGTTAAGTGTATAAAGAACAATTGATCTGCGTGTGTCCACTTTTTAGCTTGCTAACTGGACATCCTGATGCTTTATCTGCACACTTTTGTGGATAGTAAACACTGGCATCTAAAAAATGGCATCATTTCCAGTGAAATACACTTACACGAGTATTACAGGATGCACAGAGGGGAACTAGCTGATAGACATGTCATCATACAACATTAAAAACCCCGTGCGTGTATGGCTGCATCATACAACATTAAGGACATGTTTAACATGTCCTGACTCAGACCTGTGGTAAGCCACGAGCTTGGACAACTTTGTCGTCAGTTATGCTGCCGTCCTGATGAGAATGAAGGATGTTTACTGTGTAGAGACTATTCACTCTTGAGTTTTAATCTCCTCCGAGCTGAGGCTCTGTCCTCTCCCAAGGTCGGCCATTTTATGGGTTTTCTGCTGCATCAGGTATTTGTGGGAAGCTCGGCCTGTTTGCCCTGCCTGCCTGGCATACACAAACTCACTTCCTCTTTTAACTAACGCACACACTCTTTTTCCCTCTACACACAGTAACAAAAAGATGTGTATTTTCACGCCCACAGCATCTGCATGCAGGCGCTGCCACACACAAACACACCGCTCATGTCCGATGGGCTGAGCTCATGTCTCTCCTGTGACTTGGGAGCGGGTTTGTGGCTGATTTAAGAGCAGGAGTTTACAGTAGCTGCTTATGTTTATTATTATTATAGGTAGTGTATATATATTATGTATAATGCTTTTTTTTTTAAACTAAATTGCACACCAAAGAGCCCTGGGACATATGTATGCCCAACAAGTCTTCCTCAGTAGAAGCAGCTGCTTCAGTGTGGCCTGGGGGGCCCCTCCCCCCCCCCGCTCCCCCCCCCCGCCCCCCCCCCCCCCCCCAATCTCTCCTCTTGGCGTCATCCTCCTGGGATTAAAGCGCATAGCCATTGACTACCACAGAAAAACAGGCTGTATGGACTTTTCTCTCCTCCCCTGTTTTCTGTTTTATTGGGTCATTCCTGCTGTGTTCCTGTCATCTATTTTCGTCTGCTGACAACGTCACATTCGGATTTCATTGGGAGGTTGTCATGCGGTGGGTCGTATTATAGCAGTAATACCCGAGAGGGCGTTCTCTGCTGTGATTATGGGTACACTGATGATTCAGTGGGTAAGAGATGAGCACTGTTGACAGTCCCAAAGTAACCTTAATCACGGTAAATGTCAATTTTAAACAACAGAGAGCAACGCGTGTACTGTGTGAAAAGTAGCTCGCATGCTGTACATAAGAATGCCCATAAATGAGAACACAAGAAGGGATGCGAACTAGTTTTCTACTTCGTAGAAACCGCGTTCTGTATTAACTGATTTATACTAGTCTGGGAGAGAACTCAGTTCTTAATGGCTTGAGAACTGTCTGCTTATAAAGTAGGCTAGTTAAACATTCACTTTGAAGCTCAAATGATCGATTGATTAATCGTATAGTTGATGGACAGAAAAATAATTGCCAGCAGTTTTGATAGTTGAAAGTCATTTTTCAAACAAAAATGCCACACGGTCTGTTGTTCCAGCTTCTCAGATGTGAAAATGTCACTTTGGGCTTCCAGAAATTGTTATTGGGCATGTTTCGGTATTTTCTGGCATTGCACAGACTTAAATGATTAATCAAAAAACCAATTGGTTCAATTAAAGTACTCTTCAATTGCATCCCTAATTCACTTTAACAGTGCATGCTGATGCAAATGCAGACCAATGCATTTTTTGCCTTTTTTGCATGATAAACTAAATGCTGATAGTTCGATCCCTGGGAATAGTATCAGAAAAAAATCGAACATGTTTTTATGGTTTAGTATTGTCAGATAGGCCAGGGGTGTACTATTGGGTGAGATAATGGTATGTAGTGGTCACCATTCCAATACAGTGATGTATTTTCAGTAAGTAAAAATTGTTCTGTAGTGCTCTTGCAAGGCTTCTTCACCTGCTGCCGTTCTTGCCAGGTACAGTGACTAGAGGATAAGAAATACAGTTTAGGAAATGCACTTGGTTATGGTTGAGCGCAGAAATGATTGATACACTTGTAAAAAGGCAGGAAACAACACAGCACCGTAGTACAATAAATACAATGTTCTCAATTCGATACCATTTTCTTAAACAAGACCTAGTTATTATGCCAATCGTCAATCGGTTCTTCTTCGCTGCTTGGAATGCAGACGCCGGAAGTTGAGCTGTGTTGCCACACAAGAAGAACTGAAAACGTGCTAGCAGTATGTCCACTGTTTGGCAGCATTTCAGACTGGACCGACCAGCCAGTAAAGCAGCGACATGTCTCATATGCCAGACTGCAATTTCGAGGGGTGGCACAACTATTAGAAACTTTAACACGAGTAACTTAACAAAGCACGTGAAGCCGCGTCACCCCGAAGAACACAATGGTGGCACTACAAAGGCGGATCAGTACTCGGTATCGGCCGATACCCTGAGCCCAGGTATCGGTATCGGGAAGGGAAAAAGGGTATCTGAACATCTCTACTTACCTCATATGTATTATATCATGGCAAATTTGTTTTGTGGACGAAACAAATGTTTACATGCTTTCCAAGCATCAGTAATGGGACAGGGTTCACAGGTTCACTGCTAGTTTAACTTAAATTGGCTGACCTAAAGCTATCCTGGGAACATAGTGCCTTTATGTTTTTGAGGTTCAAAGTCTGTTGTGTTTGCAGAAATGTTCTAGTATATAGTTTTATAATACAAAACAAGCTTGTATTTTTAGCATGTGTGCGATTGTGTTGCTTTTATTAAGCTTGTCCTTGGGTGGGGAATTGCTGAAGTTTGTCTGGACAGTCGATATATTTGAAGCTAGCATTTAGCTCGTCTTTTGTTGTATGAAAGCTATCCGTAAGTCATAGAATGTCTGGAAACAGTGCCATTGTAGATGAGCTAAAAAAAAATGGCATTTTAAATACAAAATGGACTGGCTTGAAAAAATGTATTTGACAATTGCTATTGTGGGTTGAGGATAGAGACCTCAGAGAGCAGTCACCGCAGGACAGCGGGGCAGCCAATGCTGCTGTTGGACTGAAGTGAAATCCTGCTTTGCAAAGCTCCATTATTTGATCTACCAACTACACACACAATTAATGATTTTTTTCTCTCCCCCCCCCCGACCATGTTCTCTCATCCTGCTCTCATGCCAATCTTCCCCCTGATTTTCTTCTTTTCCCTATTCACCTCTCGTCTTTTTCAAACTCCTGTCTCCTCTCTCATTATTCCCCTTATTCCTCTCTCCCTCTGCTTTCCCCCCCGTCATCCTCACTCTACATCCTCTACATGTGATTTCTTTTATCTCATCCGTCTTTCTCCCTCCTGATCTACCTCTTCATTCCCCCCACCCCCTCTCCCCCCTCCTCTCCGCTTCTCTGGCAGGCTGCTCATTGCAGTGAGTCAGTATCATGGAGGCAGGCAGCGGGGCTGCTGCAGCGGTGGGGAGTGCAGCACTAGGACTGCTGGAAGCCACAGCCGCGTCCAGCCATGACATCTTGGACAGGTAAGAGCACAGGACGAGGCTGGCGCACACCCTCAGGAACGGACTGCCCCGTTTTCCATCAGGGTGAAGAGCGGAGGAAGAGTGTGTGCGGAGAGAAGGACCACACCTTAGGTTGTGGTTTGGTGAGCATGCTAGTTTGTTTATAGTTAAGTGTAAGGGGCATGTAGAGTGTGTAAATGTAAGTGTGTGTGTGTGTATGTGTGTGTGCCTGTCTTCTTACGCTCTCTGTGCATGTGTGTCTCCGTCTGTATCATTACTCTCACTGTATGCGAGGCAAGCGATCAGGTTTTGACAGTTGGAGAACCTGGTTTGTGCTTGTAGCAGTGCCGGTGTAGAGCGTGCATGTGTGCGTGCATGTGCTGGAGTGTGTGATTTTTGATTTTGGGGGGGGGGCGGTGGCGTTACGTGGCTTCCTCTATGCCTCAAGAAGAAATGACACTAGGGTATGCGCATGCCGGGGAGGCGGGGGAGGCATCAGTAGACGTGCCTGAGCAATCTCTATAGCTGAGCCGATAGGGTGAGTTTGCACAGTCACCACCCCACCCCCTATTTAACCCCCACCCACACCCCATCAGCCCATAGCAACTGGTCAACAGCCATCACTAGCCCTCACCGCTGGAAACCCCTCATTCAGATTTCCTTTACTGACGGAGCCAGTCAACTCCCAGCTCCAACGACCACTGCCTCCACCGAGGGGCCGAGTAGATCGGCTTTCAGCTAGTTACGTCATCGTTACAGCTGCACGCCCACATGCCAGTGCGCTGTCATCTCTCTCACACACACACACACACACACACACACACCCTCAAGCATGTACATTCACAAAAGCACATATGGTCTTGTATCCAGTACACATACACATGCTTCACAGGGATGTTTTAGGACAAACATTGCTGTCACACGTGCAGGTGATAAACACACACACACACACACACACAACAAACAGCCATTAATCTTTGTTGGTAGGGGCATCTGGGCACGTTTCCCCGTTCACGGCGAGCTCTCTCATCAGCTATCAGGTGCTGTTGGGATATCACTTATCTCCTCTACATTATAGTTGTTACCCTTCCTGCCAATGAGGTATAACTAATGTCTAACACGCCCTGGGGATCTCCTTTGACACATTGTACAATCAGAGATTGAAATTAAGACTGTGACTCATCTCCGTACTATTGCTGCTAGTCACCACTCACATTCTGACTTCACCAGCCTCCTCTGAAAAACACTGAAATATACATAGACACATACAACTGTTGCAATGCCACCCAACCAGGTAGCCAGTGGCTTCTCCCCCCAACATTATTGCCAAGGAAGAATGATGTGGGTTCCCACTGCTGGATTAGTGGTGTGTGTGTTTGTGTGTGTCCCTGGCTACACACTTGTGTACATCTGTCGGTGTTTTTCCAAATTTGTGCTGCTGTATATTATCTTTTTTTAGGAGGGGGGGATTACAGTTAAGGCTGCTCAGCCTCTCCACCTGCCCCTCGCACACCGCCCCTCCAGTCCTGAACTGGGTCTAAATCCTGCACTGAGGTTACCATGGCAGCAGCAGCTTAGCATACATTAGACAGCGGTCCAAAATTACTACTGCGAGTGAGTGAGTGAAAAGAGAAAGGAGAAACAAAGAAAGATGGAATGAAGAGAATCGGAAAACGAAATGGATACAGGGAAAGAGATATTCCTCTGCTAAATTGCTTCTAGATGATGTCATGTGCAGTGTATATACGAGGGTGTGTGTGCTCAGTCTGTTGCCAACTGCAGCTTCTATCAGAGACGACACGGAGGGCGTTCGGCTAGGGCATTATAAAAGTTGTCCGGTGGACAGGGGTGGATCGGAGGATCAGCAGCCATGACTGGGGAGGGCGGACTGGAGACACGAGGGCCCCCAGGAGGTGACACAGAGAAGGAGAATGAAAATGCTGTAAAACTGTGTACTGTTTGTGATATTCCAGTCAGACAGGTGAGTGGACAACAGAGCGGCACCGTGCAGAGGAGGCCCACGCCAGCAAGCGCTCTGTAAATCTGTAACTAAATCGATCAACGTAGCTGCTAAGTTAAGGTACGCACAGGCTGCGAGGGATGTAGCGTTCCATGTGCTTGTACACGCAGTGATTGAACGGAAGTCATTTGTTGTTTTTAGTAAATAAATAGTGAGTAAGCTAAGCAAGATTTTTTTTAAATTTGGGTTCGAGTCTGCAAGCTGAATGTGTTTGACAGTTCGTGTCACTTTACATTGTTCTTCTTACCAAGCCATCGTGATTTTTTAAATGTTAGTTTATTAAAGGGGCGCCCCAAAGATTTTTACACATGAAGATCCGTTTTGCTTGTCGTAGTTAGACCTACTACAAACAGTTGTATAATGTCATCTGTGATTCTGGAGGAGGCGAAGAAGATAACCCTGATGATGTCATAGCGATGTCGGCTTTACAAACTAGGGGTGTGGAGTTTGAAAGATGTGTGCATTTGCCAGGCAGGGAGCGTCTAATGAAAGATGCTATTGGTATAAAAGCTTCTCTGTAGTACTCCATGGATATTGTTGTTCATTGTCCCTGAGCATTGCAGCTTTTGCAAACACATTGTGGAAAAATGAAAGGTTACCACATTGAATGTCAGAGTGTTTGTAGCATCACCAATAAATCATTTTTGTTTCATTTTTGAATTTATTCCAGAGTTAGCACAGGGCTTTACGCAGTGTTGTCCCCATCTTCACTCCACACAGCGCAATGCAGCTCGTTCTCCTTTTATTGAGTCAGTTATTTCAACGTGGGGCTGGGCTTATCCAAATGGCTGTTTCTTTCAGACACGCAAAGTTAACACAACCTCGATCCGCAGTCTGAGCTGCAGCTCATTCTGCTTGTGAAATTGCACGGCACAGAAATGCTTTTATTATGTATTAATTCAGCCTTGTAACACGAGTTCAACATTTAGATAACAAACATGTTACAGAACAGAAGCAACAGACCTCATATTGAAGAGCATGTGACCTCCAAAGTCAATACTGGTGTGTATCCTGTCCATCAGTATTCCCCAGTGACATCATATACTGCACTTGTGCAAGGGAGAGAAATTAGGTTGCTCGCATACGGCGCTACCCTGTTTTGGTTTCCTCTAAATTGATGCCACACAACATCCATGCTGCTATTCAACGACCAGTTGACACAGCCGTCCATTAAATCCATGCCTGAGTTCTGCTAAGGGAAAAATAACCATTATACTCCAGTGACCATTGAAATGTTCAGTCGCGTCTGTAAATTTGTATTAACAGCAGAGTAATATTTATGGAGACATCAAGGCATGTTTCAGTGTAGCACGGATGGCTAGCTGAGCTGTAACAGCACAGCATGCCAGATCAGATTGCTTGGGCAGAGGCTCCTCATGTAGGATGATACCAATTTCACGAAGTTGTTGGTGTAAATATCTGGATGGCAGGACCTAATAGGAACAAGAATAGATAGACATTTGACTCCTGCCTTGTCTGCTATGCCATATGCAGGACAGATAAGCAGCCTCAGTGGGTAAGGAGCTAAACTGCTGGCCGACTGGAGAGACTTCCAGCCAGTGGATGAGATCCAGAACGTCCATAAGGTTGAAATCCCGTGCACTGCCTACTAATAGCTTCCTCTCTGCTTTTCCTTCTCTCTTTATTTACTGCTGCTTGTTGCTTTCCCAGGCTCTTCGTTTGCAGTGGAAGTGAAATGTGCACAGGGTCCGGAATAGTTTATTAATAGTCGATTATTTAGTCAGGACAGGCGACCTCATGTATCGAACTCATGTACACTGTGATGGGTCATACCTTTTCTACTCAGACCGTCTCGACCTGGTCACTCTTGGGTGTGTGGTATCTATACAAGATATAATTGTACCAAACATTATCACAAACCCTGTGTCTACATCACTAGAATCAGGATCAAACTCACAACCCCAAATGACTACATTTGACAGCGCTGCTCTGTAGCCGCAGGACAGACTGCTTCGCGACCCTGAATCCTCGAGGTCTCAGTTTAGTATCTGTTTTTAGGGCTTCAGATTAAAGCAATGATCTGACACGCTTCAAAGTTTAATGGGGAGGTTCTGCTCACCAGCTGTCTGTCATTTTTTACACTGACACCTGCAGAGCCACCTCTCTAGAACTGACGTTAGACGGTGACTTGTATTGTTTATGTAAAAAGAAAAAAGACTTGCCACTCTCGTGGTCTTGACCAATATTTTCTGACACTATGACACTAAGAGTGAGGATAAAAACCAGGCAACAGCTAACGTTTCTATTATGTCGTCTCACGGAATTATTCTTAATTAGCTACAGTAAATTTACCAGCAACAGTTGTCATTATAGCTGGTGAAGTCAGTGGTTGTCAGCTTAAACTTTCACTTGTTACAAGTTAAGACACTGTAATTATGTAGGTTAGAATTAAACTTGTAGAACTTTGTAACTCGAAAATTGTGATTTCGTATTAAATGTATGTCCCGTTCTCTCTCCAAGGTTTCATACTATGGATAAAAATGGCCATTGCTACACGGCAGTGAGAGGGTGTCAATGTTTTAAAGAAGAAAATGCTGATTTTAACCAAAACAGCTGTCTACCCCAGTCACATAATGGCTTGTGGTTCTTGTGTATAACTGCAACCTGAAGCATCTTTTTATGCTTCAAGTCTTGATTTCACTTATATTCATAACTACATGATTGTTTTTTGTGCTGACCTCTGTCTAACTTCTGAGTGCACAGCTGTGTACTGCGGCCAAAAACACTTCTGACATGTTGGTTTTGTAGACAAGGGGACCAAGCATCTGCCTTTTACCTTCCCTCCATCTTGGTCATAAAGCTGCAAAGAGAGACTCTGAAATGTCAGACATTGAAAGTCACAGAGAGCCTGTGCTCTTTGCTTCTTGGTAGTTGCAGGTCTTAAAAATTCTTAAAAAGGCCTGACAGAAGGGCGCCAGCTCTACCAACTGAACTATCCGGCACCCCTCCGTCAGGCCTTTTTAAGACTTTTTAAGACCCGCAACTACCATGCGGGGCTGAGTCGCCACCGGCAGCGACCCGCGGCCCTTTGCTGCATGTCAGCCCCCTCTCTCTCGCCCACATTTCCGGTCTCTTCAGCTGTAACTGTCAGATAAAGACAAAAATGCCCCAAACATTATCTGGGGATAAAAAAGAGGCCTGACAGGGTATTAAAAAGTGTTACATTTAATTTACAAAAGTCTTAAATATCTGTGGATTGTGCGCTCAGAATTTACTTCCCTGCTGTTCCTGTCATTGATTTGAATGTATTTAGCATCCCCGAAACTAAGTTTTAATTTCAGCCTCATAGCTTCAGCCAGAGCCAGCGAGTAGAAACGCTTAAACTACAGCTACATCCACCCTAAAGGTTTAACTGTTCATTCTTATGATATTGGATAGCTTGGCCTAGATATGCTACTGTCCATGTACTAGTACAGTATATATCTCCCAGAGCAAGAAAAAACAACCAACACTGTTATCAAGCAATGCTGTTTGGATCTGCTTTATTAATGATGGAAAGTGGATTGGTTGTAGTTGTTGTTTTTTTTTTGGGGGGGGG
>CM022491.1:18931891-18944422 GCA_011952105.1 Coreoperca whiteheadi | reverse complement strand
GGGGTAGAGAAGGGGGGGTGTGTTTTTTTTTTGTTTTTTTTGGGGGGGGGGGGGGGTGTTTGAATACTTTTTGCTGGCTTAGAAATGCGATGACTCTTTCAGCCAATCTTGCATCTGGATAAAAGCTCAAACATCCTCTGAGGCTACCAAGTCAAACTCTCATTAAATGTCAGTAGAGCAAAATCCAGCAGAGTTTAGAAGATTCATGTTCATAATTATTGAGTTAGGATACAGAATCAACCCAGGTAAATGGCTCTGTGAACTCAGGAACATCCTCTCTGAGGTAGAAATGAAAGAAAACATGTCATGCCATAGCTTTACTGATCAACCAATAGAGGATTATTTATATCAGAACAAGTCAAATTTGAGTATTTTAGCAGAGTCGCTCTTGACGATTTTAATAGCTTCATTCTTCAGACAGCCACCTCAAAGAGAGAGAGAGAGTCTTTCAGTACTTTATTCCTTTTGGATAAATTATTGACTACAAAAACTATTTCAACTAAACCAAAGCACTATTTCATTCTTGTAGAGCTGAACATGAGGCACTACACTCCCCTCAGCCATTAGTCACCACTCATTGGATATCTCTTTCATCAGACCAGTGTCATAGTATTCTCTGGAGGGTATAATTGGCAGTTTTAAAAGTGGCATGTATCCATGTGTGTTCAGTCCAGTACAGAAAACATGCAATGCTCTTAAGAGATGCTCTTATAAACATTGATCACAGCCAACCAAACTGGCAGCACTTGTTGCCTGGGTTTTGGCTGGTTTTATTCATTTCGTGCCTCGTAAATAGATTTGTGCTGTTTATGAGGTAAAATGATCGTCTGTGGCAAATAAAAGCTTCTGACATGGCTGTCTTTCACCTAGGATCATTTTAAGGGGAAAAAAAAATAACATCTTCATTTTTGCTTTCAGCTGCCATTCTAGACTCATTCTTTGTCTGTGGGTGTCGGATCAATGATCTGTCACCAGTAACACACACACACACACACACACCTTAAAAATGCATTATAAACCTACCTAGTGAGCGAAAGGACTTAGGAAGTTCAGGTGCCATCTATCTAGATAGGACTGGTCAATATTTGAAATCAATATCAGGTGAAGATGTTGTCACAAATAAACGTATGCGGAAATCACATGCAAAATAGTCTACTTCATGTTTAGTGTATAAAGTCTGTTGCAGTGTAACATGTCATACAGGAGGAGTGATCTTTGCACACCTGTATACAGACAGGTGTGAAGGAGAATAAGTGATGAGTCAAAGTAATGAATAGCTACTTTTCAGGTCAGTTCACAAAACAAGTGACAACAATCCCTCACATGTATATACTGCACCTACATAGAGAACACAGGGTTACATCCTGGAACTATTTCTTACGAGGTGGTGGTAGGTATGTAGGTTTTTGTTTTGTTTTTCCTGGCGTTTGGACAAAGCCAGACTAGCTGCTTCTCCCCGTTTCCTGGCTTTATGCTAAGCTAACCTAACCGCCTGCTGGCTGTAGCTACGTATTTAGTGTACGGACATGAGAACGGTGTCAATCTGAGCATCTAACTCTCTGCAAGAAAGCGAAGAGCTGTTTTTTTTTTTTTTCCATAATGTTGAACGCTTTGAGTAGTCGGAAGACTAGAAAGGCGCTATACAAGCACAGTCCATTTACCATATTACATCAGTCCAAACTCTTTACAAAGACTTGAATAACTAATTTCCTATGCTCTTAATTACAACATGCTTGAACCAATTAATTTAGACAACATTGCAAAATGATAACGCAATATTATCGTATCATATGACATGATTCCATTAAAAGTTAATATAAAAAGAATCTGGTAGAAAGTCGTTATGTATACTACAGTTCGCAATTATAGTAGCTGGATAGCTCTGCTCCATTTGTGCTTTTGGTTCTGTTGTGATGAAGCATTCCGTAGTCTGGACCTAACCTGTGTGCAGTGCTTGTGTTTAAAACTCTTAAGTTCAGTATCGATATCATATCTGCTGCTTTTTTTTTTATTTTAAAGTAAGCATTTGGATTATCAGCTGTGTAAATGCTGTAGCATTTTGCTTTGAGCTCGATCCCGTTGCTGCTGGCGACTCTGCTCCCAACGCATTTCGCAACAGAGGTTCTGTGGTACTTTCCTACGGCAGCTTTCTAGTGTATATCTCGTCTGTCCTCAAACCCGTTGGGCTATGCGAGGGGAAAGGTCTTGCGCCTAACTGGCTGTGGCAACCGTGTTTCTGTTTGAGGTTGAGCATATGTTGAGTCTGGCATTCAGCGGCGAGGCGGCTTGATAGCAGACACGGGAGAAAGTGGTGGCCGCCGCAGCTTTTATGCACCAAAATTGAGAGGGAGTATGAAATGTTTGGAAACTAGTCAAGATTGAAAAATGAATTTTAAATGGGAGCTTCCAAAGTTCTCTTGTTTCTTATAGTGGAGAGAGAAACATTTGACTCAGCAGGCTAGGAACTTCTTCCTCGTCAGTTTCTCCTCATATCTACTTTTCTAGAAGGGGAGAGGAGAGTCGGAAAGCAAGTGAGAGTGCTGCCGAACACAAGGTTCAAGCGAGGTTTTCTGGCTGCGGCGTTATTGGAAGTGTTTGGAGCAGGTGCAGGAAGGAGCAGTTGCTTCCTCCTTTCGTGCCTCGTCACCGAGGAATGCTGGGAATGCCGGGAGTGCACAGCACTTCTGAACAGAGAAGGTGATCCTCGGCGAGTGAAATGTTGAAGCTTGGCCTTTTATCTCTGGCGTCTGCAAGTGCTTCACAGTGTGTCAGGAGTTCTCAAGCCCTCCCTGGTAAGTGGTGCTTAAAGCCTGTCATTAGAGTCATTGTGGCTGTGGGATGTCAGTCAGCAGGCCAGAAATTCGGAAAGCCTTCTCCCAAGGTTTCTCTTATCACTTCTTTCGAGACAGAGAATCTACATTGCTGAAGATGACCCCTTTCTCACGTTATGGGATTAACAACTAACAATATACAACATCTGTTGCACGCGTGGTGGGACATTTAGAGCATATCAAATCATTTTTTGCAAGTACATCAATCATATTTTGTAGAGAAATGATCAAAGAGTCATTTAATTTGAGCAAACAAAAATCAATTTTTGTGTGTAAATGTATTGTCCCGTTTGCTGTTATCCACATAAGTGCTCACTAATAACTTCTCTCATTCAGATTTACGGATTTGCCCTCTCTAAATGTTTCTGCTCTGTACGCTGCTCTTTCAACAGCTCAGCTTTGTGCCCTTACAAGTTGTCCTGCACGCTCCCTCAGCCTGACAGTGTTATACTAGCCAGGTTTGATTTGAACCGGATTTACTGAAAATTGACAAAAGAAAATGCAAATGTAATGGCTGTTTCCATCCACTACTGTTGCAGGTTTTAGGACTTGTATCTGCTAAGTTTTTTTCCACTGCCCTTTTGTCGTATTTTGTTTTTATCGCTACATCTCAGCCAAAAACATTTCAATCATCAAGTTAGTCATTCTACCAGTGCTTCCCTACTTCCCTAGTAACTGCTAAGTCCTACTGGCAATTGGATTGGAGACAAAACAACCAATCAGATGTCACCTACTCCAGTTCTCCTCACGAGCAGAAGGGATTTTTGTTTCCTCAAATTAAATTGTTCTTTGCACGATTAATATTTCTCTACAATACAACTTATATGAATGGAATTTTTTTTTCTCTGGGCTCAAAATGCCCCCATTGCACACTCAATTGAGGCACAAATATGATGCCATAACAGCATCCACCACCACCACATGCAATCATCTGTGCCTAAGGGCAACGAACACAGGGAAGTTGATGCTTAAAGACATATTTGTTGCCCTTTGCTCAAAGCAAGAGGGCAGAAATGTCCCTACAGATAAAAGATAATTGAGTGCCAAAGAACCACTTTATGAAGCTATAATGTATCGTCCTTAAGTTGAGTCCAAGTGCTAAATATTCATCTCCGCTCATTATATAATACATAGTGAGTGAACGTGATTAATGCAACACCTTGTTTTTTGTGTAAGTAATCCACAGGGATTAGCGTTTGATACTCGGAGGACTTTGATTGGAGTGTCACTGTTGTTTTTTTTATATATAAATGAATGTTTATCTCCCAGTACATTCCTGTTGTAGCACTTTCTTTGCCCTCACTTATTTTCTCCCTGGCCTCTTGCTGAGTCATGTCTAATCAAGGCTATGTTGATGACCTTTTTGGTCCCAAAGCTGTGAAGTGTGTGCACGGTTTCTGAAGAATTTAAGTGATCTTTTTCACAAGTTCCTCTGGGACTCAGTCTGTATCTGTATGTGTGTGTTCAGTACCTTGTTCAGGATTTGGTGCAGTTGAACACAATACATTCAGACTAAGTAATGGCTTTTATTTAGTTATTTTTTCCCTTTAATTATTTATGTTATTGCTTTTGTTAGCAGCAGTACTTTACTTTCAGATGGCTTCTTTTGGCAAAGGTCAAGGTGATAACTCTCAACATAATTTGATTAAAAGGTCGTTGGTTTAGTCTCTGCCTTGGCCTTTTCCAGTCCAGAATTATAACAATAAGGGTCTTTTATCTTGTGTATTTTTGCCCCTCTGACCAAGTGGATTTCTGTTTTTTCTTTTTTTTCTAATAATGAATTTAAACTTGAACTTGAGCAATTTTAAACAAGACCTCTAAAACTGTCCGTAGGGTCCACTAGCATTACAATCGTACTCTGAAGGTCCTGCTCTTTGAATCTCTGGGTATTAAGTCTCACATAAAAGTATTATGCTGAGTAAAAGGGAAAGAATTTCACAGAACGATGAAGTAAGATCAGTGAGTACTAGTGGAAAAGGGTTGGGGAGAGCAGGGAGCACGGAGAATGGCTTATTACTAAACTTAACTTCCCTGAAGCCATCCTACTCACAGTCCCCGGCCCTTAAGTCCAATTATCTCGATGCAGAGACGGTGTTTCAGCGTTTTCTAGACGCGGTCATCTTGTAGCTGCTACAGACTGTTCCATCCTCCCCAAAACAGAGGTTTTTTTCCTCTTTCAAATTCCTCTGTTGTCTTCTCTAGTTCATTAGACTCATGTAGGATGTAGCATCACCCTTGCATTCAGGATGATGGTTAACAATCATCCTCGAGATAGTGTGTGTGTGTGTGTGTGGCTGAGTGCAAAGAGTATGTACACTGTGTGTGCGTCACTAGTCAATTTGTGAAATGCTGCTGCGCTACTCTGTTTCATTTCCATCCCTGTTCTCTGCTTTTCTCAACTTCTCTGGAAACAGGGGCGGGCTTTGAAGTTGATGAGACGTCTGTGTAGAGAAACGTCTCATCCAACTCAAATTCACCATCACCTTCATGTTCCAATGTCCTGTCCTGTTTCATTGCCGTTGTTGGTCTCTGGATGCTGACCACATTATATTCAAAATGTCCTGAACTGGGCCCTACACTTTGCCCTTGCTGAATCCTGGTCATTTATTCAGGATTATTATTAAAAAGGTGGAATGATCTTCCCTCATCAGCAGAATGCCACGCTCACTTTATACACAGTAGGGCTGCGACTATTGATTATTTTCCTCATCGATTAATCTCCTAGTTTATTTTCTCGGCTAATTGATTCATGATTTAGTCCAAAAGATGTCCAAACAATAGTGGGAAAATACCCAGCACAGCTTTCTGAGGCCCAAGGTGACGTCATCAACTTTCTTATGTCTTCTGACCAGCACTCCAAATTCCAAAGATATCCCATTTAGAAAAATAAATCTGAGAACAGCAGCAACTCCTCACATTTGAGAAGCTGGAAATAAGGAGTGTTTGCTTCAAAAAATGCAGATTCATTTTCTGTCAGTTGAATAATCGCTGCAGCTCTGTTTCACAAGCTAAAATAACGTTTCCATTCATGATATGTAGAGGAATACCCAAAGATCCTCATCCTCTCGCACTTAGTTGTCTCTTCCTACATCTGTATGAATCCACAAAGTGAGGAAAATGGCTCATGTGTAATTTTAGTTCCTAAATGCTTAATCACATTGCTGTTTGATGAAGATATGTCTGCGGTGTGTATTACAAATACATAGTTTCTCCCCTGGGTTCTTGAACATACTGCTCGCAACTTTGAGTTTCAAGTGGTAACTTTAAATTTGACGCTTCCTTTGACAGCGAGCTGAAACGGTCAATCGATTTGACGTTCAAAAGTAAATTCAATGCAAAACTTAGATGTGCAACCACTGGATAGATTTTTCTTTGTCATATATGTCAGTAAATAAAGTATATGCAGTTAATAATCTCTCTTTTGAGTTTTGGACTGTTCAAGACGTCAGTTTGATTAGTTCATCAACAAAATAATCACCAGTCATTAATGAAAATAATCGTTAGTTGCAGCCTTAAAGAGAAGTATCATCCGAGTGCGATTGAAATAAATTTAGTTCTAAGTGTGTGTGTGTGTGTGTGTGTTGGCTGTAGGGGCCTGAGGCCTGGACGTCACCTGGAGGACGACGATATTGTGCCTGAGTTGGCTCACATCCATCCCAGAGAGAGACCTGACTGGGAGGAGACCATCAGTGCCATGGTGAGACACACACACACACCCCCACAGAGTCATTGTGATTATCTCTCTTTGGCACACATTTACAGACGTGAGACGGTCTCTGTTTGGAATACGTCCGGTGCGTTCGTGAATGTCCTTCTCTCATCCCGGGTCAGCTAAAGCTCACGTTGGCTGATCTGACATCTGACATCCAGTGATCACACCGCACCCATCAGCAGCCCGTCACATTCCTACCAGTGTCCGTTTTTCATTCCACCGGATTGATTAGTTGTGTCTTTCTCTCCTGTCGCAAACGGTGTCTCCTCTGTTTCTGAAACCCTATCGCACATTCATGACTAATGCAGGTGAGTGTTGGCGTCCTAAAGCTCCCCTGCTCCGACCTATTTGCATAGGTAGTCCTCTACCTGCCATCTGTGTGCTCGTGTGTCATCTGTTTTTATCTCTGCCCATCTCGCCACGCTGGATTCCATTCAGCAAACATTCGTTATTTCCTTTCCTCCCATCTTTGGTTCGGGTCTTGCTTTCTTGCATCAACAGCACGGTGGAAATGAGGCCGTCTCCATGGTAACATGCCGAGCCACCCGTAGTTGGCGCGTGGTTGGAGCCCTATCGCAAGTGCTCACTTCGATCGGGCAACGGAGAGAAAGAGAAACAACAATCTCACCAGGCTAATGAATATTGATCACAGAGGCGGGGCTTTTAATACTGCATGTCTGCTATTCTTTGTTCAATATTTGATAGGAGAGGGACTCTGCACTGGAGTGGCATGCATTATGTATGTTTCGGGTGGTTCGAGGAGGTGATGAGAAGCGCTAAGCAACTTAGTGTAAGCTGTCACACCGACGGCCTGTTGCACTCTGTAGGATAGATCGTATTCCGTGTCGACATCAGAGCAAGGCATAAAGGAACAAAAGATTCCCAAATCCCTGCAACATAGTGATAAAATGAGCTGTAAAATCTTTTTCAGTAATTATAGATTAGCCCTGACATACACCAGTTAGACCACAGAATAGGAATAGGCTTGAACAAGTTCAAAGCTTTCGCATTCATTTACAGCAACCGAGTCACACAGTCAGAAAAGCATTTGGAAGGAGCCTGTGGCTGTTTTTGGTCTCGCGTGCGCACACGCACACACACACACACCCACACCCAAACAATTTTACTGGCAGAAAGCATTAAAGGAGCTCAAGTGAACCCACGGCAGGTTTTGGGTGATGCTGCAAACCTTGGGTTTCCTGTCTGCTGACTAATCGGCTTGCAGCTCTACCGTGTGTAAACTGTGGATAGAGGTGGTGTAGAGCGTCTCTGCCGTCTTTTAAAAACCATGACCTCATCTGCATACCACCTTTACTGTCACTGACCGTCTGGCTGTGGAGTCACAAGTTGAATCCAGGAAACTTTCCCGGCTCTGGTTCACCTTGACTTGATCTTATCCACACCTCCCTTGGCCGGTTGAACACCGGTGCAGTTGGCGGTGCAGTTTTCCTACAGATCCGTTTTGCTTCATAGAGTTTGTCAATTACTTCTCATTCAGTAGATGTTGTAATCTTTTTTTTCCTTACCTTTATTTGAAGTTATTTTGTCTCCCAGGTATCTTCCAACAGCCTGCTGTCAGATCACTTAAAATGAAAGTTCCACAATGAAGGTGTCCACTGATAAAATTTGCTTGCACCAAAATAGATTCTAGCCTCTGTAAATGTTTTGTTGGCCACAGCTGCATTTGAGTTTCACTCTAATTGAAGCAAAATGAAGCAAGTGAGTGACTTTAAGCTATACTTAACATTGGTCCTAAACAACCAAGTTGAGTGGCTGATTGTTCCTGAACCCCTGTGTGGAGTGGATGTAACATATGACCAGTGTATATCCCGTCTCAGCACAAACCGTTTTTTAACCATGGGATAACTTTAGGCAACTTAGTCCTTTTCATGAAACGGTACCAAAACGTTTCTGCAGTGTTTAGTGTCGCCCTGCCAGTGTAACGTTAGAAAATGCCATTTAAAGCGGCTCTTGTATTACTCTTGATGCTCACACTCCACCATGTGATTATTGGTACCCCATTAAAATTGTTTAATAACACTGCGTGACTATTAAAGTCCCAGTGAAACAGCAGGAAGAGCTTGTTTGGCTTCTGTAATGTGACGTATTTCAGAGTGAAAGGGAATATGTGGGTGGGGTATAATTACGTGGGAGTTTTAAATGAAGTCCCCTACGGTGCTGTACCCACCCCTCCCTCAGCGGCCTTGTCAGTGGACATTCAGACCAAAAACGGCCCTGCGTTACTTGTGTTGCTTCAAGTATCGGTGTGACTACGAAATACGATCCAGGTAGTCCAGCTGGAGATCCATGAGTTTGGTCCAGAGGTCCAAAAATATACTATAACGTCTTAAAGGGAGAGAAAGGAGAGAGATTTTGATTTAAAAACTCTTTGGGAAATATCAAAAGCTAAGTGAACAACTTAAGTAACCAGTATTTTACTTACACCAGCAGGCGATGGATCAGCTTATCTCAACAGCTTTGATAGACACAATAATGGAATGCACTATAGCTTTGGTTAGAACAGAACACTATCATAATAAATTAAGTCATAGCTTTAACAATTTATCACTTGACCTAAGCGACCCGATGCTTCATTAAGCCTCTTGATCTACGTTTGTAAATCAACTTGCACTGCTTCGTCATTGAGTGCATTTCATACAGGTTTTCACTTATTCACTTGCTGGCTTGCCCGAGTGACGCTGAGTTCCCAATGAGGATGCTGTTGTTTTAAAACCGTTAAACTGCACCACTTCACCATCTCACGTATTCAGGCTGTCATCCTGTACACAAGCCGTTTCAGACGTTTCCACTTACACTGAGCAATCAGTGATGTTCACAACCAACAAACTTGAATGCACTTGAAATGAAAAGCCAGTCGGCTTTTTGAATGTTGCTGCAAAGCCAAACCGAAATGGACGATTGTCCAACAATATAACGGTGGCGGAGATTTTACTTGTGTGCACTAGCTGGGTCGCTGATGTTTGGTGTGTGTTTGTGCATTTTAGGCAAGGAGCGCGGAGGTCCCTGAGCTGAGGACGGAGCCCCTCATGCGCTCCTGCAGCAGCAGCACGGCCAGCATGAAGGTCAAGAATGTGAAGAAGTGAGTAGACACACACACACACACACACCTGCCTCGGCCCGTCCCCTCCACCTCTCTCCCATCGCTCCTTCCCTCTGTCCATCTCTATGTATCTGGCTGTTTATCGCCTCTGTTCCGTTCCCTGAGTCTATTTCTGTGTCTTCCTCCTCCTTTCACTCCCTCTGTTTGCACTGCCCTCTCCTTCTTATACTAGTCACACACACTCCGAGGTGTTATCATGAGCAGAGGATGGATTGCCAACCAGTCTGTGCGTGCGTTGTGTTTTCAGACTTTGCTTCACCAAGGGCCACTTCCCGAAACTGGCAGAGTGCGCCCACTTCCACTACGAAAACGTGGACTTTGGCACAATCCAGGTAAAGACCTTAAAGCTCTTCTCCACGTCACCACATTGATGGCAGGTCTAATCACATATATCCCAGATGATGACGCATTCGACCTGGGGCCGGACCGCTTGCCCTCAGAGCAGTGCGTTTGCTTCATCAGTGTGCTTTTTAAGATGTTGGTGGAACTGGCTGTATGAAATTACAGCACCATGGCTGTCAATCATGGTGTAGACGAAGCTTTGAACTTTGCTGTTTTTTCAAAGACTTCTGTTCTCTCTAGTTGCAGTTCCCTGCAGTGTTGGGTTAAGAAATGGAGAAATGATGCTCATAAAGACCGAAGTATGACTCACATGTCTCTTCCAATTGACGTCAAGCAGAATTCATCCTTTTGGCTGTTGATATCATGAAGCTGGCTGATGATTTGCATGTGTTTGATAGCTTCTTGAAAACCAGCTACAGCTATATCAGAAACAGCACGACCTCATTCATTAGAGCTTGGCACACCTCAGCTGACTTGAGAGTCGCTGTCTGTGGAGTCACAAGCTCAATACAGGGAACTTTCACGATTTACCCCCCTCTGACTTTGTCTTATTCGCAGCCCTCTTTGCCAGCAGCTCTTGCAAGCTCTTGCAATTTTCTCACTGATCCTTTTTTGCATCATAAGCTTTTTCAATTCCTTTCCCATAGATACGTTTTGTATCTCTTAATCTTTTTTTCATTACCATCACAATACCACTATCAGCTGCTAGGAACTTGGATTAAAACACTTTGAATGTCTTAAAATGGCCAAAACTGGTAGAACGTAGACTCTGTCAAGGCTGTTATATTATAGTTTGTCTGCACTACATGTACAGAGGGAAGTATAGTAATTAATAGTGGGATATTTATGACAAAAATCAGTGAGGATTGGAACAATTAAAGGGACACACCAATACATTTTAATGCATGACGTTCAGTTTGCTTATTGCAAGGAGAACTATAAAGCCTGTGAAAAGAGTTGTGTAATGTCTTCTGTGGCTCTTGAAGGAGCGCTTGGAAAAAAAAATAACCCTGATGATGTTGTGGGATCAGGTGTGGGATTTGAAAGAAGTGGTCTGGTGAAAATACGCTACTGGGCCGTATTATGGGAACTGTGGGATCCAGTGTTTTTCGTGCTGGAGCCATACGTGGGACTAAAGGTCAGGATATCTGGGCCTCTGCTGCTTTCATTTGGACCATTACCTTTTCAAGATGTCCCTTGTGAGTTCCCTAACGTTCTGTAAGTGCACAGCTAAGTTGCTGGATGCTCCTGAAAATGGGACAGAAATGGAGTTTTGGAATAACAGTGCTGCTGACTGTGCTGTATTTGCATGAAGGGTGTAAAGACGGGATGGTTCGGTCGTTTTAAATTAGCTGTTATTCTTCAGCTTTCACCAAATGCGTGCAGGGATTGGCTCCAATTGTGGCCACGTTTGGCATTTCTCACTCAGACAACGTTGTCATTATGTTAAGAAACCAGTAGGGGTCAGCAGTCAGCTAAAGGTATTACACATTGCTGTTGGGGGGCGGGTGAAAAAGTAAGAGAGTTTGCTATAAAGCTTAGATCTACTTCACCTGCAGGTTATTTGTTGTTGTAACTCAGGTTACACCACAGAATCCATCTATTCATTCACTGCATGCATAAAGGGAGCTCTTCATCTGAATTGTCTGTGGTCGGATTGGTTCTCCTTTTGTTGTCCCAGCTGTGTGTGCTCGCCGGTCATACTGGCACAGAGCAGCACTACTGTGTTACCCTTTGTGGTTTTTATGCTGCTTTCAAGTAGCCCCGTCTTTTTGTTTTGCTTGCTCTATGGTATTACTATTCAGCACAGCTCCTTCCTCGTCTCGAGTGAACAGAACCCCAAGCGCAAAACTCGCGTCGTCTTTGTTTGTTTTGGGATTAATTATGCTGTATTTGTTCCCCATGTCAATCTGTATATTTTCTGTATAATCTTGCCTCAACCAAACATGTTTGCTTGTTTAATGAATGTGTTCTCTTTATTTGGCCCAAATGATTCTGACATAATACAAATACTTTTACATTTTTGATGAATGAAAACATTGCTGCTTGATAAAGCATTTATTCATCATGGTGGTTGTCTGACTGCAATGTAATCTGCAGTGCAACATGCTACCAATTGGTGGAGTTTTACATATTCCCCACATATTCAGACAGTACATGATCCATACGGATATGGACATATTCACTGAAATATTATTTGTAGCTGTGGCTGTAGACGTTGTCAACCTTGGTTCACCTGGTGAAGTTTAGGAATCAGATTTTATGTGCTGTATCCTGGACGGAGGCAGGGTTAGGACTTGGGCTCAGGTTGGCATTAGGCCTTCTGCTGGAAGACGTATTCTTTCATTTCCATAAGAAAAAACCTTGCCAAAGGCGAATTTCAGTCAGGCGCGCTTTTGTTGTGGAAACATTAGGATCTCCTAGTCGCTGAAGGCCAAAGAGGAGAGGGCCTGCATTGAGAGCAGCACTTGCGTGGCAGTTTTTTTTTTTTTTTTTTATTTTTTTGATATTTCAGACGCTTTGTG
>CM022491.1:18835718-18931866 GCA_011952105.1 Coreoperca whiteheadi | reverse complement strand
AACAAAAAAAAAAACGCCAAAGAGGGGAGGGCCGGGGGGGGGGGCTGTTGTTGGGGGACAGTTTTTTTTTTTTTTTCTTATTATGCTGGTATTTCAGACAATATGTGCCTGGTAACCTGCCAGTTTGTTTGTTTGTTTTTTGGCAAAGGGAGATTGTTTTTGTTCAGCTGTTTATTCATTGACATGAAATGAATTAATTCCACAATTTTCCATTTTTGATCTTTCACCAAGTGTTGCACATTTTCTGAATTGCTGTTGAGAAAGAGATTAATATTTTAATATTTAGTTTGTGTTTATGAGCGCAGATGCTGTATGTAACCCCAGCAAAGCCAAAAGGTACAGTCAGCGTCTTTTCACTTTTGTTTTGTGTTCACCTAGGTGTGCAACAAAGGTGTTGCTAACAAACTTCTTTAAATTTAATTTGACAAGTAGACCCGTGCTCTTACTTTGAGATGGGCCTCTGAGCTCGGTTTGAACTGTCAGGTTTCAGTGTTTTCTTGACGTAGAGAGGTACTTAAAACCGGCTGGACGCGCTGAAACTCCAGTCTGAACATTTACAATATAATTTGTAGGTTTACCTGTAGCTGTGTGCTTGCGACAAATAACATACTGTGATCCTTTCAGCTCCCAGTGGGACCAACTTACTGTGCATGCACACATGCGATTTTATGGTGATTTACGTAAGTGTCTACAAATCACGTGTTAAACGAATGAGTCGGCACAACCACTTATGTGTGTATTGTGTGCTTCTGTGGGTGTGTGCGTTAACGCAGGGTCACTTAAGGGTAACGGAGAGAGACAGTATTGCATGTCATTGGTCTGCATGTCTCAATACATTCCGAGTCAGACCTCTAGCAAGATCGTGGCTTTAATCTTTCCACATGATGTCAGGCTCAGAATCAGATTCTCAGCTTTTACTGGTTTCTAATGGGTCTCCTTCAGTTCAAATCTCCTGATTTCATGATTACACACACAAACTCGGATAAGCTACAAATATTTTGTTTGTTTACTGTATCCACCTTCCTTACTACCGAATAGCATTTTTAGTCCCGCTAGCGCATGGCTCTATGGATGGCAATGTCAGGCATTCAGGCCAGAACCCTGGTCCAGACTGAAATAGCCCAACTACTATTGGATGGGTTGCCATGACATTTTGTGCATACATTCATGATCTGCAGAGGATGAGTCCTACTGACTGTGGTGGTCCTCTGACTTTTCCTCTAGCGCCACCATCAGTCAAAATTATAATTTGTTCTGTAGTTCGGTTGACCTGCAAAAACAAGTGACATTCCCTTCAGCCTCAGTTGTACTTTAAGTTTAGTGCTAATTAGAAATGTTGGCATGCTAACAAGCTAAAGCGTTGTCATTGTGCGCAGGTTACCATTTAGCAACCTTACAGAGCCATGAGCATAGAGTGTAGATTCTTGTCTTGTTGTACTGAAACAAAGAGTACCTTCCCAGAACTCTGTCAGCATGTCAGTGAGAGCAGAAGGCAGCCAGCAACTTCAGAATGGCCGTACCTTTGCAGGTAAAAAGCTGGAACATAACGTTTTACATCCTTTGCTCGCTTTGACATTAGAGACACTCTCAGCCTCTTACGTATGCATCTGTGTATTTCCATATCAGGTTTATAATCAGTGAAGGGGATTTGGGGCCTTTTGCATGAATATTAGACAGAGACAATAGCTGATGGGCCTGTGGTTTCCATTCTCCACCTCCATCACTATGGATAGAGCCTTTTGAAAAATAAAATAGTATAATGATAAAGCTTTGCCATGAGACACATTTGTCCAATCACGCTTCCAGCACAGTGTAAGAATACTTAAGCTCATCTTTGTGGCTGTGGGAGATAAGCTACTTGTGATTTTAAAATTCTGAAATCTCATACAGCCCTTCAGAAATGGTTTCTTCTGTTGATGGAGGTGCAGTAGTGAAGCAAACAATTAAGGACCGCAGCTGTGACAACCATAACTAGGTTATGGATATTTGCAAAAATGTTTTAGTGACTTGACAAATTTCCAGAAGAAACCCATTTTTTGAAGGACGAGCATTGGCTCTTGTTTGATGACTTTATGCTGATGGGTAAGCTACCCTTTGCTTTTCTTTCAGTCCAGCTTCAGAACACCTTGGATCCTTTGAGCCACAGCTAGAAACAGCCCTTAGGGAATGTGTTTATGTCCATGCTGACTCAATAGCACCAGTCCCTTGCAGATATTTTTGCCACGTAATCATGCAACATAATCTCTCCTCCACCCAAACCCAAAAGGTGCTCCATCAGGGTGAAATCTGGAGAATGTCGAAGCCACTGAGCTCACTGTTGGGTTTCTGTAGCGTTCTTGAGATGATGAATGCTTTGTGCCATGTCACATAATTCTGTTAGAAGCATGCTTTCAAAAAAAAAAAAAAAATTAACCATGAAAGGGACACAGACGGTCACCAACAAAGCTAAGGAACATCATGGCACTGATGCATGCACCCCATACTGCTACGCCTGTAACACTGACACAAAGCAGGACAGATTCACGCTGACTCCAGAGTGAAATGTCTTCACTTTTTCAGAACAGTATGCAGTAAAAATACTGACTCTACTGTTAACCTCCAGACATTTCACCACCCATGGCCTCTGTCCTACTTGATGTCTCTTTTTAAATGGCCTCCAGCTTCCACTCTCTTCCCCTCAGCCCTCTCCCAGCCCTGCAGGCCAGCGACTACATGATACAGTCTGCAGCCAGACACCAGGAAAACAACTTCAATACTACTATCCCACTGTGCCAGTCAGCCCTGCTCTTCCATATGGTTTATCTACAACCTAGCATTTTGTCCTGCCTCGTCGCACACGGAGGTTCAAGTTCTTACACATTTTACTATTAATGGAGAGTTCAAAACCACACAAGCTGGTGCTGTCCAATAACTGTCAGTTTTCCACTACTGTTTGGTGTACGGTGATTAAAGGCTGAAGTTATTCTGAGATTGTTAAAGGGGGACTCCAGTCAAGACGTGTTCTGCTTATCGTTCCTTCACTGTGATGTTTGAGCTTCGCCGTGCAGAACGATGTATGTTTCGCATTCTTCTGCTGAGTGAGGAAAGTTTCTCTGCGCGCACCTTTGAATCTCAGGTTAACCGCTGACGCACCGGCAGGACTTGTGGCATCACAACTAGTTTGGACGCCTCCCTGGGGAGGTGTTCAAGGGGCGTGTCCTACCGGGAGGAGGCCCCGGGGAAGACCTAGGACATACTGGAGGGACTATGTCTCTCGGATGGCCTGGGAACGCCTCGGTATTCCCCCGGAAGAGCTGGAGGAAGTGTCTGGGGAGAGGGCAGTCTGGGGGTCTCTGCTCAGACTGCTGCCCCCACGACCCGGCCCCGGTTCAGCGGTAGAAGATGGATAGATGGACCACGAGTTTGGAGCCGGTTGTGGTCCAGGACTCAACTTTACACGAGTGTGACGTGGAGACTTAAAGCCTCCAGAGCGCACACACGCAGAATGGACTATACAGTGAAGTAGGAGACATCTTTTTGTATTAATTAACAATATTTCTATATTCATAGAATCTGGATTTTTCAATGACGGAGACAGAGTAGATGTAATGTTAGGAATTTTGAACAAGGTCATTGAAGTGTGGGAAAAAGAACATATGAGACACACATTATCTTTCCAAGCGGACTATTTTTATGTCTTTAAAATATGACCGACTACACGGGCCGCATTACTTCTACTTCTTTGATTATTCATAGAGCCATTTATGAATGCATTTCTTCACAGACTGCAGTCTGTAAGTAGTGTTTTTCTTAACAGCTGCAACGATCAGTCGACTAATTGACTCAATTGACAGAAAATGAATCTGCAGCTATTTTGATAATTGATGAATCGTTAATCATTTTTCAACATTCACCGGTTGCCGCTCTTTGATCAGGATGATTTGCTGCTTTTCTGTGTTTTACATCATTGTTAACTGAATATCTTTGGGTTTTGGCGTGTTGGTCAGACAAAACAAGCAACCAGCGTCATCATCTTGGGCTCTGGATTAATGGGGAATATATTTGGCAGATGAATCGATAATAAAAAATAATCGTTAGCTGCTGTCCTTCTTTTCAGATGCTGTACATGTTATTGAAAGCTTTCAGGCTCAACCAGCATCGGGTTCCTAGTGTATCATACACCTGATATCCACCATCTCTCATTTCCCTGCCATTGTTTGTTTTCAGGGCTTCCACTGTGGTACTAAGGCCACAGCCAGATAGACAGTCCTTCAGCGCCAAAGCTTTCTGTCGGATACACACAGCCAGAGGCCAGACATTTTAACGGCAGTGTACGCAGGAAATGGTATGCACCAAAGAAATAGAAATGAATAACATTTTGAGACAAGAATTTGACCATCATACAAACCGCGTTATGCCCATTTTGCAGATATGGGTGTTCTCAGCTATAGATTAATAATAAACCTAGAGTGTGATAAGTGGCCTAAGACATTTTTTTGTGTGTATTTGAGAAAGACTGAGAAGGGTGGTGTATCCAGCCTCTGACAGTAATCACAGGGTGCCCCCTCTCTCATCTCGACAACAGTGCATGCAGTTATAAAGGCAGAGATTTGAGTGTGCGGGAGAATGAGAGCCGTGGGCTGTATGTATGCGTGCGGCCATGCGTGTGATGAAGATTGACGCCCCTCTCAGCCATTCTGCAGGCCAGCTCACTGTGCGCTGCTGTACGGCTGATGGGGCCCAGCTACTTCCACCTTCAGACTCTGACGTGAGAGGAACAGTCTGCAGAGGGAGGAGGTGGGCGATTTGCTCGTCGTTCTGTCTCCGCTCCTACCCATTCGTCCATCCACCCTTCTGTCCATCCCTCCCTCCGCCACTGGCCTGCCTGCACCTGCCCTGCTAGCGGAGCATCGTGACACACTACGCTCCCACTGCCCACTCAACCCCCTTTACTCACAAAGGACCAAGAGAGATGCATGGAGACGAGTCCCCTCCCCCTAGTGGGACCCAATCCATCAACTGCAGCACTACACTGAAGACAGCACTGGCCAGCACACACCCAGGCAGGCCCTCCTTTAAAGGCACAGGGTTAAATACCAGCAGGATCCACAGAATATTCATGGCAATAATCAGCATTTTCGCTGAAGGAGTCTGATAAATGTAAAGGACATTAGTTTGGTTTTAACAGTACAATTGTTCAGGCACAAATGCCAGTCTGGACAAAGCAAACTCGGAGCCAGGCGAAGCCTGCAAAGATATGATGTCAAACACTATCACATGTTCATTCAGAGGACCTCTCTCCTCTCCTTTTGAGCAGAGGATGATGTAACGGTTAGACTCATTCTGGCCTTGTTAGAGGAAACAAAAGAGCAGCCAGAGCGCACAGCACACACACACACACACACACACACACACACACACACACACACACACACACACACACACACTCATGGTCTCTCATGGGCGTTATTGGAGGACAACAAGACGGGTTGAAAATGTGGTTGTCCTCAAAGCCAGAATGCAAATTATAAAGTGGTAAAGCTGACTGTTATTAGTCATGAGCAAAATGACATATTTTATAAGACTTTTAATTCAATTTTAGGTCATTAAGTTATTTTAATTGTCACACATTATTAGTTCAAGATTATGGTGCTGCAGTGTGATATAAACACTCATAAATCAAATCCAACAGACGGGTGCAAAATGAACTGGAATATGAGTCTAGCATTATGTTGTGAGGCTTTCAGTCCAACATGACATACAACTCATTTAGAAAAAGTGAAGCCTACTTTTTCAAAAGGAGTGAAAACTATATGCCTACAAACACGCATGCTTTGCCAACAATTTTGGTTTTGGGATCCTTTTAAACAAAGCAATGACTCGCAGCCCCCTGTCACAGGTTGCAAATGAGTTTCGACCAAAAGGCGATGTTCTCTTTCAAGATTGTTTAGTCTGAATAGTTTTTAGAGGCCTAAACACTTAGCTAATTTATTTTTTCAGGAATGTTTGTGTGTGATTTCATCAGATTTGATTGACAGTAGCCTGGCCGCATCAGCAAAAACCCATGTTGCTAAACTCTGATTGGTGCAGGGAATTTCATCACCTCTGTCCAGCTAAGCCTCATTCGCTTCAAACCAGTGAGGACAGAAACTCGAATACAGAAATCTCTCATGTGAAATAACCAAACTATTCCAACTTTGGCTGGAAATAGTGTCGTTGGCTTACCCGATTTGTAAGGTGATATTGGTAATATTCAAGCTTAGCAGGGGCCAACATATCTGATGTTTCCCAGTGATTGAACAATGTGTTTAATCCTGTGACTTTATATTCCACAGAAGTTTCTCTGTAAAAAAACCTCACTGTAAATATAAAACACATCACTTCATTTGTATACAGATAAGGGGTGTGCCATATCATATCGTTCACAATATGGTGGTGTCATATTCAATATGATTACATTATATCGTGATAAAGGCGATAGTTCATTTGATGTAATGACGTCACACCGTTCCGCACAGCAGCAACAGGCATGGCTGAGAGTTGGCTCCAAAAGGGGGAGCGCCTCGGGTGGTGTGGAGGTGGTTTGGTTACAAAAGAGCCGACGTACATCACACCACAGTAACATGTAGGACGTGCAAGAAGACTGTAACAACAAAAGGAGGGCAATGCTACAAACTCGTTTCACCACCTCAAGCAGAAGCACCCGGCCGAGTACGAGGAGCAAAAACCCAGCGAGGTTTGTGCGTTCTAAACCAAACACATTTTCCCGGATTTTGTCATGTAGTCAAGAATGTATCATGATGTTATTTTAGGGCCCTATCGCCCACCCCTAACGCAGATGTACATGCACGTTCTCAGGGTGATTTTCTGTTTGTGATTTGTCCATCCAGTCAGCAAGAAAAATGAGCAGCCCTGAACTCTGTTCCATATACTCTCTCTTGTTATGGCATTTGCAGCTCGACTAGACTGATTTATTTCCCTTTCCTCCTTCACACTTGACAAACCGTCCTCTCCTCTCCTACCTGACCCTGGGGGGGGGGTGCCTGGGACATGGGAACATCTTAACTGGAGTAACAGCTGAATGCAGCTTTTGGAACGCCTTACCCCTTTCTGGCCTCCCGAAAATGAAGTCGGGATGGAAAAGACAAAATTGCAGTATCCTCCTGACCTCTAGATGTTTTGGGTGTCATTCTGTAAAACTGGAATGTCGAGGTGCCTTGAAGGAATACAGTCCGTTTAGATTCATATATGATGTGTCTGTGAATAGTGTACCCTTTCTCTACCTGATCCAACCAATGGGTGTGATTGTAATGGGCCTACGGCTAACAGCGAGGTGGGACAACAGCAGTGTGCAGACTGGCCTGAATTAGTAGGATGCACATATTGACTCATTGTACTCTGCGCTATGGTGGAAATGCATTTTTAGCCCCACCAGGTGCCCTTTCCTCTGAGGGATATTCTGTTAGGTCACTGCGCTTGAACTTATACTTCTGTGTGCGCATGTACACTCCGGGTGTGAGCACACATACACTACAGTAAACAAATCTTTCTTTTAACGGGATTTGTTTTGTGAACCTGCTCCCAGTCATGGTCTCATCCCCTTACAGCGAGCGGTCTCTGTTTATAAATCCCATTGCACTCAGCCCCTTACTAGATCCATTTCTATAGCTTTAGTAATGATTTTGGATGTAGCTCCTTCACACTTCCTCCTTAAGCTCTGAAGTACTGCAGCAAAGCCCCCGCAGGCAGTCCTGCATTCGAAACCCCTCTAGTTCTGCAGGCTTGACAAAAATACCACAGCGTGAAAATAGGAGAGCAGCCATTATTTTTGAAATCACAACATTTCAATGCCACTTTCTGCAAACTTCCATCCACACTTTTTTGGAAAGAAAACATTGAGAGGCTTCGACCTATGTAGTGCCTATTCATAATTAAAATGGGAAATGTATTGAAAAGCGTAGAGGAACGCCGTGGTACCGTTGTGACGGTATGAGCTGTTTTTAATAAAAAAAAAAAAAAAAGAGACTATTTTCGAAGAGATATCTAGAATTTGTGATGTAATGTTTACAGATAACCTCCTGATTAAGGAACCAAAAAGTGAAGGGGTATGCCCCATGTGTGAGGAGTAACTCCATCCAACACGCACCCCCCTCCCCGGCGTACGGAGCAGTCAAACGATCATGGCCGAAGGAGGTGAAGCCCCCCGGAGCTTTTCCCACCGGCAGTATTGATAAGCTCCGACGTCGCTGGTTCTTTTGTCAGTACTTTTTAATCATTTTGGTGGTGTCATTTATTTACACTCTTCCTCCGCAGATAACAAAAAAACAAAGTGTGTGTTTACTTGCGTATGTTGATATAAACTCAATTATTATGTGTCCGCCCCATTTTACAAAAGATATGGACTCTAGTCATGTTTCACATTACAACCTTTCCTGGTGCATCTTCATGTTTGTGGAAAACAATAATGCAATCTTTGTAATGAGGGTTTTTGCTTTTTGCATTCGAGCCTTAAACTTCAGCTGTGTTTACATTTCCTGGACAACGTCTGACCCCCCCACATGTGGCTTGTGATAAATCAGTCCAACCGGTCACGGGCATAGCAGAGCGGGGAGCTGAATGAACTGGGTCACCACTGGATTATCATTTGATATTCATCAGCAGACTTGTAGCAGAGAACGATTTGATGCCCTGCGCCGGCAGCCAGTCCAACCAGACATCCCGGCCGACCGAGGGCACCGGCTCACAGCTCGTGCTGAGCGCTGCCTTTTCAGGAAAGCTGGGACTATGTGGGCTCAGTGGTGACTGTTTGCACGCTGAGGCATTGCCGCTGTAAATGTTTGGTTGCAGGTGTGCGGGTTGAGGAAAATGTTTGAAGTTGTTTGTTTTTTTGTTTTTTTTAATCACAGAGTCATTTCAGGAATGAGGGTTGTAGCAATAAAAGGAAATTAGGTTGCGATGTTTAAACCTGAAGTTTCGTTGAACTGTGTGGATGTTTGCACAGAGAAACACGCACACACACTTTGCATGTTAGTCAGGCAGCGCAGGGAGGGATTTCGTGAGCACCCTCTGCAGGTCCCATGCAGCGCTGTATCCTTGCGGCCTCTTTTGGCTCCCGCATGTCCTCCTCTGTGAGGCTGGCCCTTTGCTTGGATTTCTGCTCTCCTCTCCACTAATAGGCCTTTGTAATCCATCTCATGTGCGGATGGCACATATGAAGTCATCACAGCTGATGCAACCAGCACTTTTTTTTCTTTTTTTGTTTGGTTTGAGGTATTTGGCTGCAACCTGAGAGCAAGGCCGTTCAGCAGAGGGGAGTTTAAGGTTATATTTTTAGTGACTCTATTTCTACTTTGCAAGCGTGGTAGACTGTGAGCTACCAGACTTCGTGGTTATTTATTGTGGAGTGAATTTTTAATTGCAGGGTTTGGTCGCCTGGAGTTGAAGTAGCTTCCCATTATTTGCTGTAATGCCTAGATGTCCTTTGACTCCACTAATTGTCTACTCGCGACGACTGCGGACTTCCTAGGTTGAGTGCTTTCAATAAAATACCACATTGCAAGAGGACAGCACAGAGAGGACCGTACATTGGGAAGGAAAGAAAACTGTTCTCCCGCGGGTGCACCCCCTCCCCTCTTTTTCTCTTACACCCTGCCCTCTCCCTCTCCTCTGCTTCTTTTCGCTCTCCCTTTCTCTCTCTCCATCCCTGCTCTTTGTCCTGGGAACGTACCAACCAGAGAGGGTGAAGAGGAGGAGAGAAGGGGGGAGGGGTGAGCCAGCATGTCAGACAGGGGAGAGGAGGGAAAAGGGAGAGAATAGCATGTGGCGGAGGGACAGAGAAAGCGGACTGTGGGGTCGTCAGAAGAACAAGACTGAAAGAAAATAGCTTTTTGTTCTTCAAAAAAGACCTGGACGCTCCCTCCCATTGTTTCCCGCTGCTAGTCAAGTTGGGTGTTTTAAGTTGTGCCAGGTGCCAGCCATCAGAGAAAGGAAGCCAACAAGAGAAAGAAGGCAAGAAAATCAGGATGGGGCATCACAATAGTACGATGGGAGAGAGGGCAAAATGGAGGAGATGAAAGCTGTCCTGTTGAGGAATCCACTAAATCACAGCCTCCTCTCGTTCTCCCAACACCACCACTGCCGCCGCCGCCGCCGCTGCTAATACTGTTGTGTCTTGCCCTCTGTCTCTGAATCCCACACTGGGAGAGCTTACACTGTACGCGAAAGAAAGTGGAGAGCTGACATTTACATCCTGCCGAGGGGAATTGTGTGCTTAGCCAGGACTCGGCGAGAGGGGATGTACATTCTCACGCTCGAGAAACACACACTTCCTCCGAGAAATAGAGACCGGGGGGACAGGTGTTGGAGTATTAAGGAGGGGGAAGCTCTGAGCATGGACGCTGCACTGCACGAAGGGAAGGAAAGTGTAGTAACTCAAACAAGGAGGGAGTGAAAACCAGACTTAAACTACTGTGAGTACAAAGTGTCTTTCATTTGGTTCATTTATTTTATTTTTCTGCCGCCGCTCTGCGCTCTTCAGATCAATGCTTCCCCCTTGTCCTTGTGTGCCTGCAGGACTCATCAAATTTGCTCGTGTCCAAAATATGACTGTTGAGGAGTCAGCTTTTCTCCCTCTGCACAAACCTTTGTTAGAGGGCCAGTGCAGCTTCACCCCAGTCTCTAACTCGCTCTCTTTGGGAAAAGGTCCACCGTGGATGGGATTTCTCTTTTTGTTTTGAAGGGACTTTAATGAGCATGCTCTTACGATGTAAACAAGAAGAAAGCGCAGACCACCCATTGGTGTGTGTTTTTTCCCAATGGGACCATATACAGCTTGAGGACAGGGAGAGAGATTTTTCTAGTTGTCACAGTGATCTTTCTTGGGGTAGTTGCATTGCCTTCATGTTTATCTTTCCATTGCTACCATAATGTACAGTTGGAACTTGCGCCCAGTATATCCAGAATAACAATTCTTTAATATGAAGTATTAAATTTTGGGAAATACAACCGGTTCTTACGTTATTATTCTGGTGCGTATAGTTATGAAAATGCAGTTTGCCCAGAGCTGGCAAGATTGCAGCCCCCTTTGTTGTTAAGCTTTGCTGGTGCTACAGGGACAATATGTACTAGTGCAGTGCAGGTTGAAATCAAATTATACTGTGGTGTGTTGCATGCATTGCAGAAAACCTCGAATGGTAGACAACCTGTCTAGCAAGCCGCTCCGTTTGGTTGCACAGGACCTGGCACTGGATCTCATCACAAGTTGTAATTTGGATAAACTACTGGCTAAAAGCAGAAGCACTTGCTGAAATGGTGTAATTCCCATGTCGAGCAGGCCCTAGTCTTTGTATCTAGTGTCTTATACTCCTCCTAAGATAATATTTCTGCAAGTACTAACTTTACAATAGTTTTATAAATGTTTGTTGTGCAGTTCTGTTGTTATGCAGCTGGGAGACAATTACTGTCTTACTAAACAAGCCCTGACCCTGAATGTCGTGCCACCGTTTGGTGGAGGTGTTGAAGGATTATAAAGGAGTCCTGTATGTAGAATTGCAGAAGGAACTAACTCGTATCTTTAAATATGTTTTTGCTCACTAGAGGTTGTGTCAAGTCTCAGAGCCTCCGGATTAAATGCCACTCTGTGTTGACTGATATCTGAAATATTGTTCCTAACGTGCTGCTTTACCCACAAACTCGAAGGCTCTGAGTTTGAGGTTTTGGCTGATGCAAACACTTACTTCTGTGTTCATACCGTAGCGTAACTTTTTTATTTTGTACAACCAAATGTTGCTGTACATTTTGGTCCCTTTGTTTGTGTTACCTTTTCTAGCAGCATTAAGGCTTTCCCCTTTTCATGTTACTTGCTGGTGTTGGTGGTCCTGAATAGGTTGAGGTCAGGCCAGATGTTGTGTCCAAGTTTCATGATGGAATGTTTTGTTGATGAAGATAAGCTCCCGTGGCTGCCTCTTACGGTCATCTCACTCATCTTTTTCTACCGACAACTCAAAGCGCTTTACACTACATGTCAACATTCACACACAGATGGCAGAGGCTGCCATGCAAGGTGCCAACTCATCAGAAAGAAACTAACGCCCATCCCGCTCACACACCGCTCTGCCTGTACGTAGGCGTAGCAGTGCTTTGAACTGCTAACATCCAGGTGCTTTGCAGGTATGAGGTTTACCATGTTAACCATCTTAGTTTGGCATTTTAGCATGGTAATATTTGCTAATTAGCACTAAACACGAAATACAGCTCGGGCTGATGGGAATGTCATTAGTTTTGCAGGTATTTGTTCATAAACCAAAGTACTGGACAAATAACATTTTGACCTAATGACTGTGCTAGGTCATCCTGAGGTAGACATGAATGTCTGTACTACATTTCATGGCGATCCATCCAACAGTTGTTGAGACATTTCACTCAAAACCACAAATGAAGCTCATGGTGGAGTCGGGGGATTACTAAAGTCAGCAAGATACATTGTCTGGGAATGATACATGTCTGCACAAAATGTTGTGCTGCTCCATCTAGCAGATGATGAGCTTTTTCTCAGGATAAGTAAAAACTTTGACCTGCTAGTGGCGCTAGAGTAAATGTCACTGGATCACCAAAGTAGGCAGGATTCATCCTCTGGAGACCGTGAATATAAGATTCATGGCAAACCATCCAATTGTTATCCAGTGTTATTTCAGTCCGTGGTGGATCGACCATCCGACACGCTAGCCACACTGCTAACATGGATAAAAATCAGTTTACCACCAAACAATATCAAAAATCCATGCTAAAATTTGACAGCAGCCTATGTGCAAGGCTGTGGGGCTGACTACATTTCAAAGCTGAAGAGAAGCTGAAGCGGTCTAATCCATCGTGGCAAAAATATTCCAGATAATGAACATGCCCACCACTGTTTTGTATTGCTACCCATCGATCAGCACGGCTTTGCTGCATTCTGTATTCAAACAGCAATGCTTTGTCTGTTTTCCTACATGTCAAACAAAACAATAACTCGTCCCAGTCACAGCTGGTCATTGGGCAGCTGTCCTTTTTCCTAAAGTATAAACCCTTCCAGTGAAATGGGGGAAAGCCTTTTTGCACTCTGCTTAATGTCTTCCTCTATAGGCTCACTTCTAAAGTTTGTTTTTATTGCTTTTGCTGGCTGCTTTGTCAAGTGACTGGCTTCTGCTTGTGCAAAACATTTCTGGGTTGCTCTGTGCTGATACTGAACAACAGAGAGGTAATTAGGTCATTTGCTGTCATACTAGTTTTTGTCTCTGAAAAGAGACAGAGCCACAGCAAAGGACATTGTTGTTCCGTGAAGGCTCTATTTACCGCTGCCCCTCCATTAGCAACTGTCTTTAAATCAAGCCCTCTTTAATGGGAACAAAAACACTTCCATGTGTTTTTCTCCCCTCACTGGCACCATGACATTGCTTAGACAATATCTGTTCAGTGGACTTTCGGAGCACAGAAATACCTACAGTCTCGGTTTTAATGCTGGCTGTTTTGAAAGCAGAAAAGGCTTCTTTTGTCTGAACACATAGATTTAAGCTAAAATGCTTAAGCAAATAGAATAGGAAAAAGAAAACCGTATCAATGCAATTGTGAGAGAGAGGTGACTGAGATGTACCAAACATACACAGTACAAGCCTCAGGAGCGCTGAGAAAAAGAGAGATACATGTTCCGAGGTAGATGCTGAGAAAGCCGATCCTGATCAGGTTCTACTCATTACACCGAGGGGTGCTGTAGGGAGATAAAGAGCACCAAATGACATATGTAATGCTCAGAAAGTATGCATACACTTATACATATTGATACGAGAGACATGTACCTTCCTATTCACTCTTTTCTACAAGGGGAACTCAATGACCCGTAACCTGGAGCTTCCCATTATCTGAACGTTTAAGAAACTGTAAGGCTTTGGTTCTACCAGCGTTTTCCAAACCAGACCATAATGGGTACATGTCATTGAAATAGCCACACCACTTTGGACAAACCCTCAGGACAAAGGTGGTCAGTTTGGTAGGTAAGTGCAGCTGATTGTGGAACTGACAGCAATGGAAAAAGTGGCACTAATAACGATTTTCTTTCATGTTTACACATGAGCTCTTATGAATCTTAAACGTCAGTATCAATAAATTAATAGAAGACCCCCCACCTGCGTCGACGGGTGCAAAGAGAGACGACGGGGCTGGCATTACTGGAAAATGTAATTGAACCAGTAGCTACAGTTTATGAACAAATGCAGAACAAGACAGCAAACACATGTGACGGATACTCTGAATCACAATAGATCGCATTTATATTGAAACACACTTTCCTTGCAGGGCTTATGTAAACACACGTTCTGCTTTATTAATTGTGGTGTTTGCTGTGTTGCAAATGAGCATTTCCCCTGACAATACCCAGAACTTGGATTTAGTACCACCTCCCGAGCAGTGCCCAAATTTAGGTTCAGGAACTCGGCCCCCAAAGTGGGGAGACAAAAGAGGAACCTGTAACAATGGGTACACGTTAAGTTACGGGTCATTAAGTTTGCGTTGTGGAAAAGGCCTTTGGTAGCAGTAATTGAGGTTTGGTTGAACTGGAGAGCCAAATGGTAGCCCCATTCAAGCCTCGACAAGTGCTGTCTCAGAAACGAAAGGATAAAATGTCACGCATGAGATAAAAACCCCATCCATTACCACTCCAGAACTGTATGGTTAGCACTTCGTAGGTTAATGAAAATTCACCCTATTAAGCAAAAGTATTCGTCCCTGTGACCTAATGCAGAAAAAAACAGAAATTGATTAAGGAAGGGGTTTTTACGCTGGGAAATATCTTTTGAGGAGATTAAATTGAGTACCACCTGGGGCCCAATGATATTTGGGTATGAGGAATATTTAGCATTACCTGATTTGATGCAAATTTTGAGTTTGAGTGTACACAGTCAGCGTTGGCGGTATAAGAGACCACAAGGGACTCGCAACGCCTTGCAGGAATGCTCTTTACAGAAAAATGTACCAAATTCCATGGAAGAGGGTTTGTGAATTTGTATCTTGAGGTGCCCAAGGTTCAGTTTATTGTGTGATTTCCCTAAAGTGCCTGAGTTAAATCAAATACAGGCTTAAATATATTGTCTGTATGGGACTTGTGGCATTGATCAGGCTTGGTCCTTGGAATGGATGAGTCCAAATGCACTATCATTTAAAAACGGGGTTAGATTTATTGATTAGAATAACACCAACAAATATAAAGGAATATGGACTTAAATTGCGTGAAGGGAACACATTTAATGTAAATAATCTAAATAGTTAGTCAGTCATTTTTGTGTTGGTCTTTGGACTGTGTGCATAAAATTATAGATATGGACTACTGGATTGTAACGTGGGTTAATACATTGTTATTCCCCTTACATTATAACAATTTAAATACAGTGTGCTCGTAATGGCTTAATGGGGATTATTATTTTTTAGAGGGGACAAAAAGAAATGCTACAGCTTCATTCTCAGCAATAGGGTGTGTTTTGTTTTTGTCTAATTTTATGTAGCTGTGATGTTTTGTACATCATTAATATTAATGATAATAAACAAGGGGGGGAAATCAGCAACAGTTGCTAATTTCAAGTCTTTGGGAAGAATGTGAAGCCAGAATTTGATTTATTTTCCATGACGTTTTCTAAAGAGCTTCTTCCTTAAAACAGCTGTCCATGTGATTCTGTTTTCTACCAAGCAGATGCAAGCTGCGCCAGCGCTCTCAGCTTCATGCCTGTTTCCTTATCTATATTGCATCAATAAGTGGGCGGTCAGCACTGTTCCACTTGGAGCTCACGAGAATAATATCCATTTATTTTCAGAAGCTTCCTGTCGGTGGACTGTGATTGAATGTGTCCCCCTTTTCTTTCAGTAATTTATTTATTCATTTTTTTTCATGTAGTATAGGTCAGTACTGTGATTTACTTACATCTAGGTCTTAGAGATGTTTCCTTTTGAGTAATTGTATCTTGGACACCTGAAGTAAAGGCGATGTTGTCAAAGTGCAACTTAATATTCCTAATATTGCCTTGAAATGTTGCTCCAAAGTTAATAAGACTTTTCCTACACTGTTGGACAACAGCTCATATTTATTTCAGATCTTGTGCCAGCACTTCATTAAAGCTGCAGCATAGTACACTTATGACTGAAACAGTCATAGCAGCATCATTATATGAAATGAAACCAATCTAGGTTTCCCTTGCCTGACATGTTTGGCAAACTTTAGATCACGAATAGAAATTAAATTTAAGTTTTGGGCTGTAGTGCTGTCCACCCATGAGTTTGTAATACTGGATCTGTCAAAGGGTTTGTGAAGTTGAAGATGTTGAAGTCAGTTTTCTCGATCACCACTATCTGGTTCTCTCTCTTTCCATGAAATGAAAAATGCGTGTCTAATTGTCCAACTCCTCTCTTGCTCTGTGTCTTTCAGTTGTCCCTCGGGGATGAACAGTGTGAAGTGACGCGGAACGGCTTGGAGTCTAAGGAGCTGGTGTACTTAGTTCATATTTACTGCCAGGTAAGACAGCGGACTCCACTGGGTTTGATGATGCAGTCATACAGAAATACACCTAACCGCCCACAGCATGCATACACTTATACAAATATATATAGAAACTCCCACACCGACTCCACTTCATCTGCTAACGCACACCCAGACGTTTGTAAAAATGTATTCAAGCTTTCAACTTTTCTCTAAAAACTTGTCAGAGGTGATTTCCAACCCACCAATGATGGTTCAGTACAACCTGTTCAGATATCCAACACAGTCCTCCTCCCTGTGAGCAGAACGCTGGCTCAAATTCAGACATTTCTGAAACACCTAACTTACTGGTTAAAAAAATCCGAGTTATGTGGGAATTTGGAACTGAATTGAAAAGAGCTGTGGATGAATGCCAGGGTAGATGGGTGATTTTGAAGAATGTCGGATAGATTTGGCTTCAGAGTGTGACTTCTTCGAACCCTGAGCTTTTACAAAGTACAGTAAAACTTCAATTAAACGCAGAGTCTTTTTTTACTGGCCGGTAAGTGGTGACTCCCTACCTTTGAAGCAGTCATAAAATATTGGGCTGCACAATTAATAAAAATATTGTCAAAATTGCAACATAGCCAAGTGCAATATCCAAATTGCAGAAGCTGCAATTTTTTAATAAAAGGTGAAATGTGTGACAAAACAGCATTATTATGAAGTACTGTGGTGCTGCAGATATGCCCTGGCCTACAAACCTTGTTCTCCAGATGGAAAAAAACATGTTTGTTTGGTACAGACCCCAACAAATGTCAGATCATCATGATTTTAATAGTTTATTTGATTAATTTCCAATAACCATCAATCATATCGCAATTATAATAGCTGTCAAAATAATCACAAAACTATTATCTTTTTTTTTTCTTTACCATATCGTGCAGCCCTACTCGATTATTCATATTCCTTTAGTCCGTATGGGTCCAAAAATCAAAATAATCAAAATGTGTTTTTCATAAAAATGAATCCAAGTTGAAGTAACTATGGTAACGTTTGTATACTTTGTAAGGTAGGCTGCCGATATTTTGATAAGTCTCTCTCTCTTTGCGCTCTCTCTCTGTGCATGAGGTTGGCCGAGATGCGCTGTCTCTCGGAGCTACATCAAATGAATGATTTGTAATTGATGTGTTATTCAATAGCCACATTTTTATACAAGTAATATTCATACTGGTTTAAATAATCAATTTGATAGTATTTTGCTTGTTTTGTGCGAAAGGAATTAAGGCCTTTACTATATAGACACTTGTCCCAAATATAGGCAGGTTGAGTTCAGTAATAGAAACAAATAAAGGCTTGGGCTATTAAGTGAAGTTTTCCGGTACTGCACACATGTTTCTGCATATTTTAGGATATTACCCGGCTGTTTGGGGGGGTTGGATTTAATTTCTTATGTAGACAGATAGGTTGCAATGTTTTCTGTTTAGAAGTTTCTGTGTCATTATTCAGTGATTCATAGCAACAGTTATTGGTGGCAGCATCCACCAAGTATCATTTTCTATTACTGATGGCAGAGACCTTATGGAGTGTTCCCTTACATTGGCCCCGCTGTGTCCATACGCTTCTTCTTCTTACAGCTAGTTGTGCATTCCTTGTTTAGTTCCATTGAAGAGGTCTTGTCAAAGTATACAAAAGTTGGCTTAGTCATCTTTAAAATTCCTTTTTAAGCAGGGATGTCAGAGTAAAGTAACAGCCAAATTATTTATGATTGCATGCATCATATACAAAGTAAAGCGAGAAATTTGATTTCCCCAAAGTTGGCCATAGCCCTAAAGTAAAACACACACATGCACACCAGCTGCTCAGAAGCTTTGCCCCAGCCTCCTCCAGTGACATTTTTGATTCTGGTTTCATGAATTTCCCTCTACAGATCATATTCCATTTGTACGACCTTGGAAATGCCAACTTCTTACGGCCATCGGAAAACTGTTAAATGTACACTAGTTCTATTTCAAAAGGGGAAAAGACTGGCAAAGAGTTGGCCTTGAGTTCTGCACTCAGAGAACCGAGAAAGTAGCACATGACAGTGAGATTGGTTCAGTTCCACAGACCCAGAAAGGGGTGGTAACTAGAAACACCGTCTGAAAGTGGGGCAGGAATGCATAAAGAGTTCCCCAAGCCCACAGAGCCCTCCCAGCACGTCCCTACCAGCCAGCACTTTTAAAACAGCACTAGAATCAGTGGGCTGAGTGGTGCACTGCAGTCCCAGTCACACAAGCCCTGGCCTCGGTACAGATGAATCTTTCTAGGCCAAATCAAAGACTTTTTCCACCACTAGTTTTTTTTTTTCTCAGTGGGGTTTGAGGTTTGGAGCACCGTCTTACTGGATGAAAAAGAAACCCAAAAAGTTACATATAATGTGGTGGAATAAGGGCACAATTCTCTTGGTTTGCACTTGCACTGTTGGTATTTAATCACTGTGTTTAACTAGGAAGGGCTGAGTAAGCTGTTGTTCTTTGTTTATGAAGACATTTCCAATTTCAAAGTATTTAAGTCCATGGGAGACTTGATTCCCATATTCTTTTTCTTTATTTTTGAGACCGTGCCATTGTATGAGAGGCATGAAAAGAAGAGTGTCTGTGGGGACAAAAACAAAAGAGACAATCCCAGGGGGAAAAAGCAAAAACAGAAGAGTCACAGCAGTGTTGGTTGATAAAGGTTTTAGTGGGCTTGTCTTTATGCTGACACAGAGGCTGGTGGAAGAGTTCTTGTATGTTATCCACAAAGTTCAACTACCGGCAACAAAATGTTTGGCGTCAGTGTTTGACCTTGAGTCTTCCACCAGGCCAAGAAGCCTGCTTTGGTTGGGGCTACACCAGATAATGATATGACTGATGATATGATAGCAGGTACAGTAACACTTTAAACTATAGGTTTTATTTGCATATTCTTAACAGAGTTATCAAGTGCTTTCCAAAGAAAAGAAAAAATGAAGAATAAAAAGCAAATGCAAGTAAAAAGAAGAAGTGGAATAAAACAATGTTAACAGTAGAAGAGAACAAAAAATGGCAAAAGTGGAGCAGCACAATTAGAGTAAAAAAACAGCATAAAGTGCATTGCGGTAGTCCAGGCGGGAAAAAATAAAAGCATGCATACCTTTATTTACAGCAGCAGAAGACCGAAATGACAAACAAACAAGACTGCACAATGTTCTTAACTTGGTCCTCAAAACAAAATATTTTTTTGACAGGCAGCCGTGCTTGCTTTTGTATTGGCTGGTAGACATTTCTGGTTCAATTAGTTTGACCTCAGATTTTTCATCATTACATTTTATGAAATTTTGGAACATCCAGCATTTCATGTCATTAAACTGGCAAAAACGGTTTGTATGGCCATTTGAGGGCTGCAGAAACAAGCTGCAAACACAACACTGACCTATCGTCCCCTTTTAAGTTGATATGGTGAACTCGTTAGCAAGCAGTTTCCTATTTACACATCCAGCAGATACAGCGCAACATTAGCATTCATTTGGAGTCGTGTTTGTGTGTAAATGTAAGATGATGAATGTATGTCCAATACTTAGTCTCTTTTTAGCTCTCCACCAACTCCTGAGAAAAATATCTGGCTGTTTAGCCGCTAAATGCTCCACTATGTTCACCAGCTAGTCGCTAACTGTGTCTGCTGTTTGGTGCTGAGCAGGTAGTGTACGGTGGGTTTATAGAGCTTTTTCACTGAAAACAGCTGCCTGCTTTGGCCGAAAACAACGCAGATGAGAGTGGTGAGAGTGAACCAAAATAGTAAAGTTGAGGACCTTAAAACCAAAACAGTAAGCTGAAATACACCAAAATCCTCTGTAGAGCAGCACAGTCGGGTGATAATTAACTGTTTTTATTTTGTCACTACGAGCGACACCTTTCATATATAAGTTGTCATGTGATCCATTGTTAATATAAAAATATTGATTATAGCTGCTTTAAAACAGGAAAGAAATTATAGTGCTAGATTTTTTGGATTGCAGTGGAACATAAAACGTTGTGTCATCCACATAGCAATGGAAGAGAACGTCATGGCTTTGTATCACCCCACTGAGGGAAAGCATGTAAAGTGAAAACAACAGTGGGCCGAGAATGAACCCTTGGGAAACACCACAATTAATCTGATTTACAGAGGAACAGGAGTCTGCTGTTACAACAGAGACACTTCTGTAAGATAGATATGAACATATTTTTTGCAATGACTGAATTCATAACATGTTACTTTTTCAGTTATTAGTTGGCTTCATTTTTATTCTCCTTACTCAAGTAGTTGACAACTTAAAATACAGGCCATTTTCACACACACAAAAGCTCGGCAGATGAAGAAAAACGTAATAGCTTCCACATTGGTCCACACTGGAATTCAGACTGTGCAGACTCAACATTGATTTTGCTCAAGAGCACAACAGTGGTTTTGCATGCTTTATCCCTTTAACTAAAAATCAGGTAGTTCCAGTAATGTAAAGCTACATTTTACACTACTGCAGATCATTTTCAAAGCATGCTATGCTTTTTTAGATTGATATATCGCCTTTTCCTACCTTCCAGGCAGGAAGAACATGGGAAAATCACAGCCAACAGGAAAATGATAAGCATATATAAATGTTGTATAAAGGATCATATAAGTTTGGTAGCTTCTTGTATTTTAAGTGTTGCTGCTGTGCAGCCTGCCCTAAGGTACTCAGATGTTGGATGCTCCCACAGCACCTGAACGCACCAACCCAGAAGAGTCTTCAAAACAATCCCATACAGATTCAGCTAGCTGATTGTCATATTGTACGAAAGTGAATGGAAACCAGAAACACTTGGCAGCAATGTAAAGTACACACAATTTCTTGTATGGGTAATGGACCTTAATGGTCTTTCTCTCCCACAACCGGAATACGTTTCCCCTGTTTGAGACACCTGGAGTGTCCTGAAACATTATATGTGCTGTCACTACCAATTGTAAGGTACCAGTAGTGGTTATACATCAGACAGCATTTCATTTTCCCACGTTAACTAGTGAAAAACTATGAACTTCAACCTAGCTCCAGTTGAATGGAATCATTGCTGTCGTGTAGCTGTTGAATCAAGTAATGTGTTCTATCTGTGTGTCCTTGCTGGTTACACTCATGTATTTTTGTTGTCGTTCTGAAGGGTCGAAGTTGGATTGTAAAACGCAGCTATGAGGATTTCCGTGTCCTGGACAAGCACCTGCACCTCTGTATCTATGACCGACGCTTCTCCCAGCTGCCTGAGCTGCCTCGATTGGACAGTCTGACGGATCAGTCAGAGGTGAGCACTGAAAACACGCTTGCACACGCACACACTTTTGTATTTTTAACTACAAACTGAAGCATTTAGGGCTGTAAGTAAAATAATCCACCAAGGAGCTTTATCGGATTTAGATCCCATTTTCTTCACATTTGAACTCGAAATGAATCCTGGAACATGTGAAGGCTTATTAAAAGACCATTTGTTTCACGTATAGTATACTAAATTAATATTTACTTTTAGGTTTGGGTCCCTTTTCTTAAATCTCAAAGGTTTGTTTACACTCTCACTGAACCATCCAGTACTTAGTCATCCCCTAAATTAAATTAATGATAGCATTTGCCGCCCATATACTTTTAAAATGCAAGATAGCCAGGTATCAGGTATGTAGATAAAATCTAATCCGGTTACAGTGCTTTAATATCCAATATCATCTTCTTCTTTTCCTTTCGGCTGTTCCCTTTCAGGGGTCGCCACAGCGAATCATGCGCCTCCATCTAACCCTGTCCTCTGCATCCTCTTCACTCACACCAATTAACTTCATGTCCTCTCTCACTACATCCATAAATCTCCTCTTTGGTCTTCCTCTAGACCTCCTGCCTGGCAGCTCCAACCTCAGCATCCTTCTACCAATATATTCACAGTCTCTCCTCTGAACGTGTCCAAACCACCTCAATCTGGCCTCTCTGGCTTTATCTCCGAAACATCTAACATGAGCTGTCCCTCTGATGTACTCGTTCCTGATCCTGTCCGCCCTCGTCACTCCCAAAGAGAACCTCAACATCTTAAGCTCTGCCACCTCCAGCTCTGCCTCTTGTCTTTTCTTCAGTGCCACTGTCTCTAAGCTGTACAACATCGCTGGTCTCACCACCGTCTTGAACACCTTTCCTTTCATTCTTGCTGATACTCTTTTATCACACAACACCCCTGACACTTTTCTCCACCCGTTCCAACCTGCTTGCACTCGCCTCTTCACCTCTTTTCCACAGTCTCCGTTGCTCTGAACCGTTGACCCTAAGTACTTAAAGTCCTGCACCTTCTTCACCTCTGCTCCCTGTAACCTCACCGTTCCACCTGGGTCCCTCTCATTGACACACATGTATTCTGTCTTACTGCGGCTAAGCTTCATTCCTCTGTTTTCCAAAGCAGACCTCCATCTCTCTAGATTCTCCTCCACCTGCTCCCTGCTCTCACTACAAATCACAATGTCATCCGCAAACATCATAGTCCATGGAGATTCCTGTCTAAGCTCATCTGTCAGCCTGTCCATCACCAGAGCAAACAAGAAGGGGCTCAGAGCCGATCCTTGATGCAGACCCACCTCCACCTTGAACTCCTCTGTCACACCTACAGCACACCTCACCACGGTCTTACAGCTCTCATACATGTCCTGCACCATTCTAACATACTTCTCTGCCACTCCAGACTTCCTCATGCAATACCACAGCTCCTCTCTCGGCACCCTGTCATACGCTTTCTCTAAATCTACAAAGACACAATGCAACTCCTTATGACCTTCTCTGTACTTCTCCATCAGCATCCTCAAAGCAAACACTGCATCTGTTGTGCTCTTTCTAGGCATGAAACCATATTGCTGCTCACAAATGCTCACCTCTGCCCTTAGCCTAGCTTCCACTACTCTTTCCCACAACTTCATTGTATGACTCATCAGCTTTATTCCTCTGTAGTTGCCACAGCTCTGCACATCTCCCTTGTTCTTGAAAATTGGCACCAGTACACTTCTCCTCCATTCCTCGGGCATCCTCTCACTCTCCAAGATCTTGTTAAACAAACTAGTCAGAAACTCTACTGCCACCTCTCCTAGACACTTCCATACCTCCACAGGTATGTCATCAGGACCAACTGCCTTTCCACTCTTCATCCTCTTCAACGTCCTCCTCACTTCACTCTTGCTAATCTTTGCCACTTCCTGCTCCACACCAGTCACCTCTTCTACTCTTCGTTCCCTTTCATTTTCCTCATTCATCAACTCTTCAAAGTACTCCTTCCATCTTCCCATCACACTCCTGGCACCTGTCAATACATTTCCATCCTTATCTTTAATCACCCTAACCTGCTGCACATCCTTCCCATCTCTATCTCTTTGTCTGGCCAACCTGTACAAATCCACCTCTCCCTCTTTAGTGTCCAACCTAGCATACAAGTCCTCATATGCTCTTTGTTTGGCCTTTGCCACCTCTACCTTCACCTTACGCTGCATCTCCCTGTACTCCTGTCTACTCTCTTCAGTCCTCTCAGTGTCCCACTTCTTCTTTGCTAGCCTCTTTCTCTGTATACACTCCTGAACTTCCTGGTTCCACCACCAAGTCTCCTTGTCCACTTTCCTCTTTCCAGATGACACACCGAGTACCCTCCTACCTGTCTCCCTGATCACATTAGCTGTAGTGGTCCAGTCATCTGGGAGCACTTCCTGACCACCCAGAGTCTGTCTCAGCTCCTCCCTGAAAACTGAACAACATTCTTCCTTTTTCAACTTCCACCACTTCGTCCTCTGCTCTGCCTTTGTCCTCTTCATCTTCCTCACCACCAGAGTCATTTTACACACTAGCATCCTGTGTTGTCTGGCTACACTCTCACCTACCACTACTTTACAGTCACTGGTCTCTTTCAGATTACAACGTCTACACAAGATGTAGTCCACCTGAGTGCTTCTCCCTCCGCTCTTATATGTCACCCTATGTTCCTGCCTCTTCTGGAAGAAAGTGTTCACGACAGCCATTTCCATCCTCTTTGCAAAGTCTACCACCATCTGTCCTTCTGCGTTCCTGTCCTGAAGACCAAACCTGCCCATCACATTCTCATCACCTCTGTTCCCTTCACCTACATGCCCGTTGAAATCTGCACCAATCACCACTCTCTCACCTCTGGGGATGCTCTGCATCACTTCATCTAACTCACTCCAGAATTTCTCCTTCTCTTCTAACTCACATCCTACCTGTGGGGCATAACCACTCACAACATTGAACATCACCCCTTCAATTTCCAGCTTCAGGCTCATCAACCTGTCTGACACTCTTTTCACCTCAAGAACATTCCTCACAAACTCCTCTTTCAGGATAACTCCTACTCCGTTTCTCTTCCTATCCGACCCATGGTAGAACAACTTGAACCCTGCTCCTAAGCTTCTAGCCTTGCTACCTTTCCACCTGGTCTCCTGGACACACAGTATGTCCACCTTCCTTCTCTGCATCATGTCAATCAGCTCTCTAGCCTTCCCTGTCATAGTTCCAACATTCAAAGTCCCTACTGTCAGTCCTACATTCTTAGCGTTCCTCTTCTCTCTCTGCCTACGAACACACCTTCCTCCTCTCCTTCTTCGTCTTCGACCAACAGTAATCCAATTTCCACCGGTACCCTGTAGGTCAACAGCACCGGTGGCGGTCGTTGTTAACCCGGGCCCCGACCGATCCGGTATGGAAGTCATTGTCATGATTCGCATTTTTAGTTTGGCATGTGTTTTACGTCGGATGCCCTTCCTGACACAACCCTCTGCATTTATCCAGACTTGGGACTGGCACATGAAGACACTGGCTTGTGCCCCCCTGCGGTTGCATTAATATCCAATATCATCTACATGTTGTTTTTTTTTTTTTTTTGGGAATGCACTAGTTGGTGTTTTGCCAGTTATTCCCTGTTCAGCCTGCCTGTGGATAGTATTCTGAGCCAGATGAAACCTTTATGGTCAGTTTGAGGCTCAAAAAGGAATGCAAAGGTCAGGTATCAAACCAAACTGGTAAAACCAGTTCATCACTGAGGGGTATTGTGTGTGTGTGTGTGTGTGTGTGTGTGTGTGTGTGTGGATGCTTTCAGAGTAATAGCTTTACAAAGCTGCCTGCAGTACACTATTATACTTTCCCCAGTAGCTGTGTTTATAAGATACTTAAGGTAGTGAACAGTGATGTAACTTCAAGTCTAGACAAGAAGAACTCAGCTACGAGAGCTGCAACTTGCATCCTACCGCACCTTCTCAGTAAAGTTTAGTGTCATCATTAGCTCAAATGGGCTACTAAAACTAAATTTCCCTCGTAATATGAAGTCATAGCTGCAAATGTCATTTCAAGTTGTTTACTACCATGCAACACTCTTCAGATGCACAATTAGCTGCCTCTGTCACTAAAAAACGCATAACTAAAGGAGCTGTTGACCTTTTTAATGGTAATTATTAACAGCAAGTTTAATATTCAGAGTGTTAGTAGTGGGTTGTTACAATAGTGATTGGCACTATCTGAAGTAGAGGGAATGACTCTAACTGACCTGTGTGTTTTCTTCCCCTTTAGTCAGTTTCCCAGATGTTGTTGGCTTACCTCTCCCGGCTCTCAGCCATCGCTGACAACAAGATCAACTGTGGGCCTGCTCTTACATGGATGGAGGTAAGGCTGCACTGTCCTCTGTCTTTAAGGAGTGCACTGACTCTTTGGCAGAAGAAAACCCAAAATGTTTTCAGTGGATCAGAGAGCCTTTTTGCCAAAAAGTTGAGACTTTGCTTTAAATTAGTTATTATTTATTATTATTTCTGCTTTTGCATGGTCTTACCTACACATGAAATTGCACATTATGCATAAGGAAATTCATTTTAGTATTCTTTACCATTTACAAAACTGCAAGCTAACATCTTTTTAGCACAATATATTAGCCATCCAGAGGTTGCTGTCTGAATTGCTGGAGCTTTCGACTTAAACAGTTTAATTTTATTTAAAAAGCCCCAATTCATAGACAGTATTCTTTATATTAGACGCTGCAGAGTTATATAATGAAGCAAAGAGAAATCTCCAAAACATTACAATGACATATTGCAAACAAAACTGCATCAACAAATAAGGAAAAGTAGACATGGTAGAAATATTCCTTGCAAACTAAAACAAGGACCTGGGGCCTTACAGTGTTCTACTTTATAAAAGATTATTATGGGTTTCTATAGCTACAGGATTACTATAGAAATACTGTAGTATTATTGTAGGACTATTGTACTAGAATCTTGTAGTAGATATCGGCAGCAGTTTCTAGCCATCCCAGCTACTAATTCATTCTTCAGCAAAAAATATTTGAATTAGCTGGGAGAAAAGGAGCTGATCTTACTTTACCACTTCACCAAAATTGCTGTTTATGGCAGGACTATTATATTGTCATGTTTCTGTGTCTTTTCCCATAGTCATTTGTTAGTCAACCGCTGCCACTGTTGAAATGGCGTGTAAGTCTTGTCTGCGTGTGTGTGTGTTTGTGTACTAGGTTGACAATAAGGGAAATCATCTGTTGGTTCATGAAGAGTCGTCGATCAACGTGCCAGCTATTGCTGCTGCCCACGTCATCAAGCGCTACATCGCACAGGCCTCAGACGAACTGTCCTTCGAGGTGACCGCAACAGTTCTCACACACACACGCTCGCTAAATAATGCCTTCAATTTTTCGCAATCGCTGATGTGACTTCTACGGACAAGAGGTAAATCAGACACATCTTTAATCTTCTAGCTTTCGTCCCTCTGTTGCTCTCTGCAGGTTGGCGACATTGTGTCAGTGATTGACATGCCCCCTAAAGAAGACACCACATGGTGGAGGGGCAAGCATGGCTTTCAGGTACGCAGCTCACACAACACTTGGCAGGCCGGGGGAAGAACCACGTACACACACCCTTTTTGTGTTTCTCTGTCTTTTTGTCTGGCTGTAAACTTTTGATTAGATTTGTACTTGAGGTATTTCAAGGACAAGGAGAGAAAGTTGCTTTGGAAGGAAGATTTCAAATACTCAGTTTGTTGAAAGACAAAGAAAGATACAAATCCTCTTTTATGTGAAGCTTTCAAGCAGATTACAGGGTGTATGCCTCCCCCTGTAACGCTGAACTGATTCACATTCCTACGCAGTCTTCAGTACAATCCTACAACATCCTGAATCTGTGCAGGACTTCTGTTAAAATCGACTTTAGTTCTCCCAGTTTCAGTTCTCAGCAGTTTATAGTCTAAGCTTTTTATTTGCTTACAGTACTCTCAATTTTGCCTCTAACTGAAGTGGTGGTGGGGGGGTGAATTCAAATAATAAATAGCACATCATTTAATTTTTGAGCATAAATCTTTTCAGAGGTTATAAGAAAACAAACTGTTAAATTAACAGCCTGTTGTATATTACAAGTTATTTTGAAATGGAGGTTAATAATAATGGAACAAGACGGTATGTCCACTCTGTGTGTGTCTGTGTGTGTGTGTGTGTGTGTGTGTGTGTGTGTGTGTGTGCGTGCGTGCGCGCGTGCGTAGGCTACACCCAGACAAATATGTGCAAAACACTAAGCGGACAATGCAGACAGAAAGCAGTTAAAACGAAGAATGGTAGGGGTGCGTTGGTACGCATGTTGTTTAAGCAGTGAGACAACGAAATACAATCCAGGAAGTCCGAGTTGGAAAAACAGACTGAAAGGCTTATCAGACACCAAACTCTGCACAACAGTTTGTAATACTCAAGAGACAGGAATTTACAACTCTGGAACATTATCACAGCTGCAACTATTTCATCTTTTGCCACAACAATGGTGAGGTAAACAGCAGGAATACTGCCAGGAATGTGCGCTTAGTTGCATGTATGTGATTGGCCAACACAGCGCCTTGCCGGTCTACACTTTCTGGATTCATACAGATGGCTGAGTGAAACTCAAACAGGACACGTGGTGGGGAACTAACTGAGCAGCAAATGCAGAGTGCAGTGACACAAACACCTGCAGTACTACCTGTATCCGTTAGGGGGCAGTCAGTCAGTGATGTTACTGTGTGTGTGTGTGCTATTTGCCACTTGGCTACATCTGACATTTTCAAACAATGTAGAATGTAAGTGCAGATTTTTATATGTCACTCTTTAGAAGCAAAACACAGCTGAGAGCAAGAGCAGCAGGCACACAGATACACGTAATATGTACCTTATGTGCGATGTGGGCATTTCCACATCCACTGATCAGTAGATCAGTCCAAACCAAGTCCATCATGCCAACTTTGTCACAGTGCTTCTAATACCACAATCACATGATTAATGTGACAGCCACACCTCAGTATAGATGCTGTGTTGTCTCTCTCCGTCTTCATTTTATTATCTAAATGTGATTACGCTTCCTCCCTCCTCACCCTGCCTGTCTCCCTCCTGTACTCTCTCCAGGTTGGCTTCTTTCCCAGCGAGTGTGTCGAGCTCATAAATGATAAAGTGCCGCAGTCCATGACCAACTCGGTACCAAAACCAGGTACTCGTCCTACTCCACTTAAACCATTCACAGGAAATGTGTCGGAAGGAAGTTATCACTGATGGCAGTTGAGTGGTTCGGTCTGTGATGGATGATGTGGCTCGGGGTGTATAACACATCTTGCCCACAGATAATATTGCTGCTCTTAAAGACTTGTGGTGTCATGGAATTGATTTAGTATTAAAAACCAGAGCCCTATAGGGGATTTCTAGTATCTTTACACCATCATTTCATAGTTTTAAATGACTGGAATGCAGTGGAGGTATAGATATTTCCTAACCTGAAAATGAAATTGAATATACAGAGCCTCGTCGGACGGTTTCGCCTGTTTTTATAGAATTGAATTATATTACATAATCATCAGTAAAGATAATATAACTTCAATTTTTGAACACGTTACAGTGAAAGGAAACCCATAATTCCGACACGCCACCCCCTGAAATAGCCTGCTAATCATGTTATATTGACTCAGCATTATACAAATCCACTGCAAATAACTGTGCTCATCTATTGCTTTCCAGAGCAAACCGATAAGCTCTTAAGCACGCTCCCGAGAGTGTCAAAGACAAATTTATAACACAGACCCTCCTGGAACCAAGACTTGAGCTGAACTTGAACTTTGCCCTCGCTACTTCACACACTGAATTACACACTGCAGCACCCACCCAAAATAGGAGCTCACGTCTCGTTGCTATGACTGAGCCCTTTTGATCAGACCTCAATGTCTTGTGCGAATCCACGTCGCATCTTCCAAATCCAAAGGCTGATTCAACCAACATGACTCACTCTCACAACCATCTGGCTGGCTTTGGGGTGGGCGAGGGGTTCCAGGGTTCCTAACCATCAAAAAAACTGTGGGGTCTGGATTAAGTGATGACACAGTGGAACACCCCCCACCAATTCAATAAGATCCATGATTTTGAAGGAGGGGGTAGAATTCCAGGCGCAGGGTTTCGGGTGCTGTTGGACACCCATGTTATCTGATGTTCCAGTCAAGTTTCCAATCCCAGGTTTTGAGCTTTTGACTGTGTGACTGATCAGAAATGCATATTGCAGTGTCGAGTTAACTTCGCAGTGCACACACAGCCCACTCCACAGTCCATGACTTAATCTGCCTGCCCACTCCCCTGCTTTTGAGCAATGTTTCAATGCTTGTTGCAGTTTTTTTTGTTTGTTTTAATGCATGTGTCCTTAATTGTAAGTCATGCCTTTTTTCCTTTACAGAGTATCTGCAGGTCAAGTTGTTATTTAGATATCCTGAATAAAGTTAACGGATTTTCTTTTTCCCTCGAATCGCTTTTAAGTAAATCTTGGTCTATATTCTAGATAGTAATAACCAAAGTCTAATATTTGGTTTTCTAAAACCTGCAAATGCCCTGTTGTCAGTAATATTAACGTGACTCTAAATTAAGCAGATCCTGGATCAAGTTCCTTATCAAATAATTCAGTGCAATGTTGTTGAAGCTGCCTGTTTCCGTGTCAAAACTGCACTGCTTGTTCTCCACTGCATCATTAGTACTGTGGTTGCCTCACAGCACCGATGTACAGTAGTATTAGCATGTGTCTTGATTTGTTGCATTTGACTGTGACTCCTCTGCCTCAGCCTCCCCCTGCTCTGGCCTGCAGCCTGCTTCTTGGAGTCTCTTCCCTCCCTGTGCGTGTTGGTATACACACTTCATCCACCTGTCCACTCACTCCACCTAACTCGCTCACACACAATTGCATTTGCACATTTGGACTTGTATGACATTTTGTTCATTAGAGTTTGGATGTAGTTAAAGTTATAATCCTTAAGATTTCCGTCCTGGCTGATCTGACGATGCCCGTGGTCACTGGTAGTAACACCAAGGGCTGTTTTTATAATACAGGATCCAGGACACGGGGGCAGGAAACACTCCACGGTCAGTTAGTTTGTCAGAAATACAACAGAAGAGCAACTGGTGTATCTGTTTACATGGCCAGATAAACTTGCATTGTTTTAACAAAGAAGTCAGTCACTAATGGGCCTTTTTGCATCATGCCGTGTGCAACCTCCATCTGACTTCATGCTGCACACGGTGCGAGTAGTTTTCACACAACAGCAGGAAACAGTAAATGGAATTGGTTACCTCGCTGAGGAGATGGAGGTGTGTGCAGCTTGTCGCCTGCAGCTTTTAATCTAACAGTTCACCATGGCTGCTTGTGACTGTTCCATTTGCCCCTGAAATATTTAAAACCGATCCAAAAAAAAAAGCCAAAAATGGCAGCTTACTTTGTTTTGTAGATGCATTTTTGAGAAATGACTGAGGTCAGCGCTAACCTCTGTGAAAATGACCGTTTTTGTGCCTGCTTGTCAATATAAACCAACACGTGTTTCACCTGTTTAATGCTTTTAATGTGAACTAGCAGGAGGAAATGTTTGCTTAACATTAGCAGTGACTAAACACAGCTTTGGTGTTAGTAGAGTCAACCGTAAACACTGAGGCTGATGTCAATCAGATCAAATGATCAAGTTAAAAACAGTAACACTGGATTACATGCTGCATTGTTTCCTGTGAATCCCTCATGCATAGGTAGGCAAACTGAATCTTGTACGGGAGTTGGCGGACCCCGCCACCAACAATGAAAACTACTCTATAATTACAGAATGTAAATACACTGAATGGCTATTGCTGAATAAATGACGGTTTTATCTCTTGGAAATCTCAAGGATTCTAACTTTAAAATTGAATTTAAGTTCTCTCATGTAAGAAGACCTGTTCTATTGATGAATGCACAGTTTATTTTGTTTTATCTGTACACTGTCTCACAAAGCAGTTTATTGCTTTAGCATCAAAGTAAAATTTCTATGCAAAGCTACTGACCTTACAGTCCCAAAGTACACAGTTGCTCTGTTCTCTAACTTGAAGTGCTTCTCTCCCTCTGCTGATTCTCTCATGTCTCCATCATCCATCGATCCATCTGTCTGTTGGTCCATCTGTCCATCGGGCTGCATGCAGACTTGGAGATGGAGAGTGTAATACAGGACAGTGCATGGGTGGCCGACCCGCTAAACCACTACAGCCTAAGTTCAGGTAGACCAAAATCCTTTGGTGTGCTGCACCGCCATCCCCTAACCAGAAACTAACTCCACAACCCCGAGTGATGTGTTTGCATTGTGTGACTCTAATAAGACTAGTCTGCATATCTGTTACAGTAGCTTAAAACTGGGGCTTTAGCTTGGGTTTTAGCTTCACTCTTCAAACTGCAAAGTGTTTTTGGTGTTGCATTACAAGAGGAGGTCCTTTTACAACATGGTAAACTGTCCGTCCGTGACCTTAAACATACTTGTCCACGTTATCTCTACACTCTAGCCTTTAGCCACATCTGTTTATGCAGCAATAGTAGAGCATATATGGCACAGTAATGTGGAAACAGGTATTTTTCCAGTGTTTGTGTGAACTTTTTTTCACTTGAATTGCTATAAGCTCGTATATTAAAAAAAGGTCTGTGTGATGCAAATAATGGCCATTCTTCCTTTTAAGTTTTTTGCTTAAAGTCTTGCAGATTCCGTCTGCATTGTAAGATTCTTCCTATCATACTGCTGTATTTTTACGTTTCAGGTTTTGTCAGAATGAACGGTCAAAATGAGTCCATTTTGCATGGCAACTGTCTGTAAAAGAAATGAAACGTTTTGGGATCAGATGTAGTGGTGTAAAAATACCGCCCTACTTTCCAAATGTTGCTCTCAAAAGACAACAATCTCATCCCTCCAGCCCCCTCTTCTTTACTGTTTTCGCCCCTCAAGGTGTATGCAAATGACTTCAGGGGTGAGCTAGGTTACTACAGCATTTCTCAAAGCTGCTGAATGTACCCTGTGTCTGGACGGGGGCCAGCTGTGTTTATGTGTGTCTGTTTGGTCGAAGCTGAAAGGCCACGGCAGGGGTGCCGTGGTGCTAGGTCTCGACCGGCCTTGATTTATTTAATCCTTTTACAATGAGGGGGCCTGTAAACCCATCCATTGAGCGTTAAGCTTTGTCCTGCAACAGTAAGAATCTCTGTCTCCCTCTCCATGGTGACTGAAAGAGCACATTCCTGCAGGGAGCCACACAGCATTGGAAAAATATGCTTGCGCTGCCTAGATCCACTCTGCTCACCACTAACCTTTGCTGTTTCCCCAGTAAAACCATGGAAATTGTTAACATGCTGCACTGCTCCAGTTTAAAGCGAGACCCTGTTAGAACCCAGGAGTTATTAGTCCTTTCGCTCCATGTGCTTGTGTTGTGTTGCAGTGGAATCAGGAGAACAGACACTACTCTCTTCACAGTAAAAATAGACTCTTTTGTTGACACCCATGTGAAAATAAAGAGTTGTGAGCTTTGGATGCAAATTCACAGTCAGTCTTCTTTCCTCCCCAGACAGCCCAACAGACCTACCAGTTACTGACCCAGATGTAGAGCCCCCCCTCTGTCCCCCTGCTCAGTGTAGCGCTTCATCATATCTGGGGACCAGTGATTTGGGCAGCTGTGCTGCGTACATGAGCCAAGACAGCTGGTTATGTGAAGGAGAGAGGAAGGGAAATGGGGAGAGAATGTGTGAGACAGAGTAAGATTTGTCCTCCTGTTCTCGGGGATCTCGGCTCATTTCCTGGTGTGAAACTACGCACGGTCCCCTGCGTAACGTGTTGCTCTGTAGCTTCAATGGCGGTGTTGTAGACCGCACCTTTGCTTTGGGGGGAGGCTGCTTTTGATTACACACCAACAACTCAGGCTGTGTTATACACTGAGTGAGTGTGCAGATCACTTTATAACCTTTGCTTCCTGCAGTGGACTTCTGAATATCTGTAGTTGCGTTACACAGAGTTGTATTGCATCATTATTGTGATCTGTCGCATTGGTGTCACTACTAAAACAAATACTTTTGCACTGCGTTGTTGTAAAGCGTCAAAGCGTACAGGCATTTAACTTTAACTAGCTGGTAGGACTTCAAATTTACAGCCATGTTTATGTTTCAGACAGCATGGCGTTCTGCTCTTGCACATTGAACTTGGCATGCAGCTGCCTCGTTCTTTCCACGTCCCAGGAGTGAAATAGACTATTCAGATCCATGCAAAATAGCAGCTGTAGGATACTTAATCTAACACAAAGCTTTCATCCTGTCATATGCGATATGATATCAGGGCAGGAGCTCACTTCTTCCTGTATAATTGAATGGTGTTTTTCAGCACGTTGCTGCTGTTTATTCAGCACCGCGCCGTCTATTACAGCTCCTCCACATGATCAGTTCAGGGAAAAATGGTTCCCTCTGTACTTTCAGAAGTTACTATTTCACCTTGTTCCTAGCTTGACGTGTTTCTGGTCTTGTAAGTGATAGCGTACAAGAGATGTACAGTACGACTATGAGCTGTGCTGCACAGAACAAACTTGTTTGACTTTCTCAGTAATGTCCCCCAGTGCATGGAATTAGTGCTATGTGATATTAGGGCAGGAAAAACAATTGTATAGACGACGGCATTACATACTCATGGAAGATGGACAGTGATGGAAGAAGTATTCAGATCCTTTACTTTAGTAACAGAACCAACAAAACGATGTCAAATTAAGATAATCCAAGTAAAAGTCCTGCATTCAGAATCCTACTTAAGCAAAAGTACAGAGGTATTAGCAGCAAAAGTAAAAGTGCTGGTGCTTTAGAAAAGTGGTGACTCATGGCATGTAACTTGTTAAACACATGACAAGCTCGACATCACATACAGTGGAAAAGTCTGACTGCAGTCGTGTGATTCTTGACCAACAACAAATTAGTTTGACGTTATTTTGACTCGACATGTCTGCTTAGGGTCTAAACTAGTTAGAGTTTAGAGGGGGCCCTCAGAGGGGGGAGAGCTGATTGTAAAGTCAGTGCAAGGCCATCCTATATGTCGTTTAAGTGGGACTGAATCATCATCATCATCATCAGTCAGCAGTGGACAAGAGTTTGATGGTCTCTCTTTCCACCTGACACCAGACCCGTAGGAGCCTGATGAGTTTCTTGAATGTGATAAACCTTGTAGGTTTGGGAGGACGTTGAAACTCTAAACCTGGCAGCAGCCAATGGGAGATTAGGTCCGAGAGAGGGGGAGAAAATAAGGGGTTATAAGAAGTCATTTTTGAAACTACTTAGTTTCTTAGCGCAACCTGATTTGGTCTCAAGGGTTTTTAACTATTTTATTTGAACCTTGTATACAGACCTAGAATTACACAATAAGTCTATTCCCATAAGGATGTAATTAGAAATTGAGTAATTATTAAATTTGGAAGGTTTTGACAGAGAATAAAAGCAGGGAGCATGTGTGTGTGCGCAGTGGAAGGGAGTAGTTCCGCCGGACTGCCGTGCTGCCTTCATATGCTGTCGGAAGTTACGGAGTTTTGGTAAAGAGGAGTGTATTAATCGAAAAGCACAGACGGCAGGCATGGCATCAAATATTTTTGCTTTTAATATATCAACTAAAGGTTGTTTTTTAGGCCCACCCACCGTTGTATTGACTTGATGTAGGATGTGCTTCACAATTACTCACAGCTCTGTTAAGACTGGGATTTCCGGGTGCACGTCAAGGCAGCACGCGTGGGGTTTTAAACCAATCCGCTGCAGCGGAGCGTTGTGTGGCTCCAGAGCTGCCAGAGCACATAGGAAGCGTCTGCGGCGCTCCTCTGCTCGTTGTGTCCCGACTTTCTACTTTTATTATCTCTCTACCTTGGTTAGGCAGACCTCGCCGTTTTTGTGGCTGTCAGACGAGGTTTCATCGCCATTTTGTACAGGTTTGCGTTTAGCGTAAGAAAAAGATAAGTGGCTAGTTGTACCTTTGGACCTTTTTATATCATAAAGCGTCAAGGCAAGTCCAGCGTCATGGAGCGAAGGTAAGGAAATGCGCTTGAATTGTGTGGAATGACGTTTTATCTACTGGCCACAGTGTCCCCTCATGGATATGAAGGGCTGTACCCTGTTTAGCCGTCAAAAGTTATCCAGATGTTTATTTGGATATTATTTATTGGGAATAAACAACGTGAAGAAGAGGGGTTTTCTATGCCTGGAAGAAATGTGGAAAGTATTCCTCCCATGACTCCTCACTTTTCCATCTTCTCTCTCGTTACACGTGTTTAATAACTTCTGAATGGCATTAGCCTCTTCCCCTTAGTGTTCCAAATATTTCCAATTTCCTCACTAATGTCAGAATATCCTCGGCTGTTAAACAGAGACTAAAAACTTGAAAAAATACAAAACGAGGTTTGAGGGAAGTTTTATTTTTTTAAAATGCAGTTTTTGAATAACATGTTTATTTAGCTAAGAAAGACATATATCGTTTGTGCGGTGTATAGTTGTTAAGCATCTGCATGTACCTTCACCATCATTGCCAGTGTTAAGTTACTCAGAGAAGTCAAATCTGGTCTGACAGTAGCAGCCAGTGAAAGGCAGCCAGTTCACCATAGCTGAAATGTGTTTTATTAAATTTATTGGGGCGGCTGTGGCTTGGTGGCAGAGCAGGTTGTCTACCAATCGGAAGGTTGGCGGTTCGATCCCGGCTTCCCCCAACCATGTGTCGAAGCAAGATACTGTACCCTAAATTGCTCCTGAAGCTGTGGTGTGTGAGTGTGTGTGAATGGTTAGTTTAATTTGTACTGATGGGCAGTTAGCTCCTGCCATCAGTGTATGAATGTGTGTGTCTGGGTAAATGTGATGTGTAGTGTGAAAGCGCTTTGAGTAGTCGGATGACTAGAAAGGCGCTATACAAGTGCAGACCAATTACATTTAAAAGGATAAGTAAAAAAGATAATGATATCTTAATTTATTTATTTATTTTAACCCCACCCATTTACGGTTTAGTAGTTCGAAAGTCGCTCTTGGTACTGATACTGATATTTTTTGATCTTTCGTGACATCATGATTTCTCATTTCTCTGACGTGACGGTTACCATTTGGCATACTGATGGGGTGAGACCACACAGGCCACAGCTGACGTCACCCCCCCCCCCATCCTCTCTGCCCTCTCCTAAAGTTAGGTTCAGTGGTGCGTGGAGAGACGGAACAATAAGGCTTTTTGCTCCTGCTGTCACCACACACTTTAGGCTCTCACGTCCAAACAGAGGTCACTGTCACTGATGACTGCCTTTTAATATTGAGACACTGCTCTGTTGTTTACACACTAAACGGCCATCCAGAAGCACCAACAGGAGATGGTGAGGATGTGTTCGTGTGTGTCGACGCAGTGTCTCCCAGTGTTGTGTTCTGTTTTTTTTTTCAGTTTTAATTGTGGCAAAAGGAATGTATTGAAAGGATTTTGCACTTTCATCATCAAGTATGTCTATGTTAAGTGAATTCCCTTGTATTGATACGTTGGCGGTTATAGCAAATTAGGAAAATTGCAGACATTCTCAGACTCAAAATATTCTCTCCCAAAAAGACCTAACTTAAATTTGAAGGACACACCACAATAAAAACACATTTAATACATTTCGAAAAGATTCTGGCACATCCACAAATCCCTTTCCAGCCAAAACTCCTTGTCCTCACAGCATGTAGATTTCTGGGATGGATGATGTAATCGTATCCAACTTATACGCATAAAGGATCTTCTGAAAATACGACTGTGAAGAGGGAGGCAGTTAGAATTCTCCTGCCCCGCTGTCTGGCTGTTGAGGCTCGAGGGGGTGCTGGCTGTAGTGAAAGGGCTGAGCCGAGCTGTGATGAGAGCTTTGTGAAGCCCCAAGGAGCCGCAGTCACACCTCCTGGTGGTATTGTGTTCAGGACGCACAGTAGTTGTATCAAATATCGCAGGCTAGAGTCTGCTGACTGGCTCTGTGGTGTCACTGTTCTACTTTAGGAAGCAATGGCACTTTGTTGCGTTGCCGTGAAGTTGGAATTGTCCTCCAAACTGCGTCCTTTGAAAAGCTCCTCGCTAACTGAATGGAATGCGGCGCTCGGTTTTGGGTTGGAGCAGGGAAAGAGAGCATGATGTTTGCCATTACGTCTGTAATTGCTCCTGCTGTAATGCTTGGCCTCCTCTCTCCTCACCCCTGGCTCATCACTGGGCTCTCCTGGGGAAAAGCCTCGTCACACAGTAAGTAAAGGGCTGAAAGCTGACAGCGTTCCTCAGGCATTAGATTTTTTTAGATTAGATTGTAGGCCCTGGTCCCCACCCCCTCCCAGTGTGTCACGTGTCAAAAACTATACCATCAGATTTTATGAGTTCCAGAAATATTCAGCAGAAACCATTTCATCTCAGCTGAAGATCCGTTTACCAGTCAGGGTTAGAACCATTCAGCCTGTGAAAACAGTTTAGTCAGTATGATGTCGTCTGTGCCTCTGGAGGAGCTTTGTCAAGTCCGAGACACTGGGCTTGACATTACAAAATCATAATGGAATGCCTGCGATACAAACTGGAGGTGTGGAGTGTGCTTTTACTAGGCAGGGGGGTCTTAATGAAACACACTATCCAGTTGCATCATGGGAAATGAAGGATCCTTTTTTTTTTGGTGGGGGGGGTATCTCAGCCTCTGCCTCACAAACCATTTGAGTCTTCTTTTTTGTGTCCCCTGAAAGACTTACAACTTTGTGAAAGTGCAATACTGAATTGCTGGAATACCCCTTTAAGCGCCCCCAAGCTATAAATATTGTAATTATAGGCACATAAAGCAATTTGTAAGGCTTTATCAGCCCCACTCTCCTTAAATGAAAAGCCTTTCCCCAGCTGGATTTCAGCAGTGAGTGTGTCAGAGGCAGTTTTAGTGCTGAGCAAGCTTGTAGAGCTGCTGGCCTTCAGGCTGTCATCTGCCTTGACAGTAAGCAGATGTCCATCCTCTGGAGAGTCGTGCTCGTCATTGAACTCCTCTTCCTCGCGTCTTACAGTCAGCCTGGCTTCCTAAATAAATGTGACGTGTCAGTGTGAGCCAACCCAGTCGGCCCCCCTCCTCCTCTACATGATACTAAAGGCCCTTCTCCACGCCTTAACAGTGAGTACACAATGCTGCCTCAGCGGTTTTGTCTGCGGGTACAGCAGCTCAGAAAGAATCTCTCCCTGAGGCTTGAACTGTAGTTCCACTTTTCCTTGAAATGGAACAATGGGTTTACGGATGCTGGCGCGGAGGCCGGCTGTTGATTCAGAATTGATTGTGCTGCTTCAGTAAAATGGCACCCAATAGAGACTCACGACTCAAAAGTTTGGTTCCAACATTATTTATTTACTTGGAGGCGGGAAGTAGTTATAAATCCAGTCTTAGCTAGGGTTGGTTTCTTTTGAGATAGTTGTGTGTGTGTGTGTTTTAAATAACACAATGACAATAGATTTGATTGTCATCCACAAAAAAACTGAAATAAGAACATGTCTCACTCAGTGTGAGTAGCGTGTCTTGCAGAGTGGTTAGTGAGTAGATGGGTAGACATGCAAAGAATGGATACCAAGTCTGAACCTCATTTCATTTCAGTTATTTTTAACAATCATGTGTTTAACAGTGAATTGGATGTTAACCTAAACGTTTTTTTTACCCATTAACTCTTTCCTTGATACTTAAGAGTACTCCACCGATATAGCATTGCACTCCTATGACCTTGTCGTACTCATGATGGAGAGTTTAAAAACAAAAAAAAAGGATAAACATTGATGCAGCAGAACCAGAGATATCTCCCTTTTGGAGACACAACTTGATACAACTTATATACATACAACTTAAATACTTACAACATATGCAGTAGAACTCCCTGAGACCTGTAGGCAGACTTTAATGTGTAAAAGCGGTTCCCCCTGTAAGATTAACAATCTTAGTTCGCAGTTTCTACTTGTCCTTGGCATGTGTTTGTGAAAAGTACAGAGTGTCACTGAACATAGTGTCCTGCCCACAGTATTTACACAGTGACATTTCTTCATGCACTGTCACGGTGTGCATATATTTTTGTTAGTATTCTGCCAACACAATGAGAAACTGTTAAATGAATTAAGCTACAAAGTAACTTTCCATTCCCATCGGCTCATTAGTTTTACTCTGGTCTTGATGTTTGCATTCTAAATGTACTCAATGGACTGTCAATTATGCCTGCTGCTCGCAATTTACCTCCATAGTGTACATTTAGCATGCAAAACAGGCAGCCTCTCATTAATTTCTACCTAATGGTTTCTGGGCAAAAGGGCCGAGTCTCCCACAGTAGATGTTTTGGGATGGTTCTTTTTAAATAATGATATTCACACGGGCACGTGTGTGCTTCGTGAGGCTGTGCAAGTCTCGATAAAGTAATCATAGTATCATCACGTCCGATAAATCCTCGCTTAAAGAGCTGCGAGGGAAGACGCTGCCTTGACACTTTTGTTGTGTTCTCGTTATCTTCCAAACACAATTCAGCCGCAGCTTTCTTTAACTCCGCTTGTTTTGTTTCTGGAGATAGTTTGGTAAGCACTGGCCTACTTTCAGTTGTTCTGCAATTGAAGCAGAGCTCAGCTTGGCACAGCAAACTGAAACGGCGTCCCACGTAATGCTAGTTATATATTTGATTGAATTGTAAATGCTTTCTTTTTTTTTAAATTGCAACCTGCGTTGTTTGTGTTGGTCTAAAGTCTGGAGCTGATGAATATGAGGTCAAGACTGTGAAACACATTTGAGAAGTGGAGAGGCTGGGATTGTGACTGTGTTTATAATCAGTTCAAGGAATGTGTTCTGGAATATAAATAAAAAAAACAAAAAAACTGATACGACACAGGAGTTTTTCCACTTTAGCCCAGAGCACCTCAGACGGGAGATGTTGGTGCGATCAGTCTGTTTAGTGAAGTCCCAGATGTGGTGGGGCTGAAAGAACACAGGGATCATAGGTCAGGTAGGTAGTGGTTGTTTTTAATGCTGTCCTCAGTAGTGAACGTTCAGGGCTCCTGGGTTGTTGTTTGCGACCGTGTGCACTGTCCGTTGAAATGTTTCAGATTTCAGGAGCGTGGACCATGTGGCTGCCGAGTGCTCTGCCATCATTTATTGGTCTCCCGGATTCAGAATGGATAGTTGCGCTGTGGAAGACTGCAGGGTAAAGGAATAATAGGACGAGTTGTTTTGTCACAGTCAATGTCAAGGGCATCAAGATACAAGAGTCCACAGAGGGTCAAAGAGAGACAACTAGAAGAGGGTGAGATCCGAGACGAGAGTGCCTTGCCTCATGCAGTGACAGGAGCTGAGCACTGACCACAAAAAAGATGAGCGTGAATTGGGAGACATTGTCTTGTTCTTTGAGATGTCTTAGGTCTGAGTGGAAGGCTTTGCAATCAAGTGAAGGTATGAAAAATAGAGAAAAAGTGGCAACTGATTTCAAGAGTTCACCTGGGAAAGCGATCAGGATTAGTAGGATCCTCTTTAGAATACCCTTGGGTATTCAAGTCAGTAAACGGTGTTAAGATGGTGAAATAGGTTTTAACCCTGCAGGAAAACTGTTTTGCGCTCCAGAGAGCTGCAGCATTTCTTTGCGACATCTTCCCTGACATTTGACCGATTGGCATCAGCGCACCTATAGTCACTGAGAAACGGCATGTTAGATGCACTATGGCGCTTATTTGCTCAGTGTTTTTATATTCAGTTTTTTTCTGATTTGTGAACTGAACTGAATTCTCAGTTAAAGGCAAATTGATGCCTTCATCAGACAAGTTCATTTCATCCGCATAGCCAAGGCAAGTAAACTGACCTAAGAATGGAAAAACACTCTGCTACTGTCATCTCACCAGTGGCAGACAGTGCCTGATCGAGGCGAGCAAAATTGTTCCCCGCTCCGAAAAAATGCAGATTTTTTGATTCACTTGATAGCATTTCCACACTGGTGTGTAGTTTAAGAAGCTTACGACCCTTTCCCAGACATAGGATCTGATTAATGCAGTTCGGGTTTTTAAGTAGGTCTGCTCCTTTTTTTTTTTTTTTTTTCTGTTTTGAAGGGGAGCAGAGGATACTGGTATTGGATGTGGAGGATTCCTTTGTAGTTGCCTGGGAGGTGGTATTTAAGAATGCAGCTTTCGCCTCAAGGAAACCACACGTGCATAAAGGAAGGGTTTGCATTAGAATGAAGCTGAAATGCACAATGGGACAACCCCGAGCAGCTTGTATGGGGTTTCACTCTTATAGACCTGGTGTAAAAGCTGAGCTTGTGTCAAACCCACACTTACTGTAGAGTAGTAAACAATCGCGGGAGAGATCTGAGATGTGTCCCTTCCCTCGTTCCTCAGTGTCTAAGAAGCACGGGAAGCTGATCACCTTCTTGCGCTCCTTCATGAAGTCCAGGCCTACCAAGCAGAAGCTGAAGCAGAGAGGCATCCTCCGGGAGAGGGTGTTCGGCTGCGACCTGGGAGAACACCTCCTCAACTCAGGACATGATGGTGAGAACCCTGCAGACACACCTCAGAGCAGTAGTGTTTCCTGGATCCATGTATGCTTTTTTGTTCTTCACACCATACATTCTCAATTAGTGACTTACAGCAGGGAGAACTTGCCTTTATTGGCTACAGGCTTCCATTAGAGACATGCTTTGATTTCTAATTTCCCCTTTTTAATGCAGACTCAAAGCTCCCTCCATGTTTACCTGTTGACTTGATAAGTTCATCATTATGTCCATTCCACAGCACTCATGTCATGCTCACTTCTGTACTCTGCTGCTATGGGTTTCTCTTTTTAACAGAAATACTGTTTTCATTCACTAACCATTGCCAGTCATTCCACTTAGCCATCGATGAAACCCAACAATCCCTGCAGATGTTTCACATTAAAGGTCTTCCTGGGGTGCCTGGAAGTCCAAATAAATAGTTTGGCATTTTGAGAAATACAATTATTCACTTTTCAGCTGAGCGTTGGATGAGAAGACTGATACCACTCTCGTATCTGTTGAGTATGAATCTGCAGCCGGTTAGCTTAGCTTAGGACAAAGGCTGGAAGCAGGGGTAAACAGCTAGCCTGGGTCCGTCCAAAGGTAACGCAATCTGCCTACCAGCCCCTCTGTGGTTTTTAGAAGTAGTTTGTCAGGTTCTTTGCCATCGGGATCCATTTCTGTCAAATTACAGAGCGTAATTACTAACTAATTCATGTTTAACATATATCCGTGACATCGTGACTGTAAGAGCTCAGTGTTTATTCTGATTTTCTAGAAGAAAAGTTTACCACCCCGAACACACACCTGCTGCTTCCTCCATTCCAGCTTATGAGTTAATGGTTTTTAGATGTCATCATGTACCTCCTTCTCACAAAAGTTACACACTGTGTGTCAACACCAGCTCTGGTTGCATTTCAGATATTTACTGGGTTAAAGTCCATACCTACATTTATCTGATTTCCTGAGCTCAGCAGGGCGGTGTCTGGCACGTGAGCTGAGGGTGATGTTCTTAATGACAGAGTGGGAGGTCTCCTGATTGCTCTGTAACATCAACTTCAACCACCGCATTGGTGCTGCTACTCTCCTGCTTGATCAATAACTTAATTTGACTTCATGTTGACACCAACTTGAAAACCCATTTATTCATGTTAACGGATCATATTCTGTGTCTGAACATGAATGCTTCTCCTCTTATCATAGCTCACAGTGATCACACCGAGTCCCGTCCCTTTAACGGGCTTCTGGTCACAGTTCAGTGTTGGGCGTTCTGCATCGCAGTCACACATTCATGGGTGAAGGCGTCAATCCATGGCCCTTTGTACATCCTGCCTTAGCTTGACGTGGAGAGCCGCTGGTCACACTTTACTGGGTTGAAGGGTCGATGTGTTCTGGCTGCTTCATGACTTATAGGAAATGTGGAGCGAGAGGAACACAGTTAATGATTATGATTTTGTAGTTTACAACGGAAACACTGCTGCTATTTAGACTAATCCAGGTTCTAGGCGGAAGAAGACAAGCCGCCATTACTGCAGTTGCACTTGACTAGTAAACCCACATGTAACGCGGTAATGTCCCGGTTTTTAACTTTTTCACCACTTTTGCCAAGAAATCTGTCCAAGACATCCTCTAAAATTAGTTAATGTTGAAAATATAGTCATCAAATGTTATAATCTACAAAACTTAAACTTTTCTATTAAATTAAGTCCAGCTTGAACAAACAACTAGGTGTCCTTCTGAGACTTTGCTAATTACATAATTAGCTCAAATATCTCTGCTTCTAGTGTCAGTGTAAATGTGTTCATTTCTACTCTGCCACCACGTTAACGGCAACAGCGGGACACATAAATCAGTGGCCGGATTCGTCGATAGTCACTGCAAAAAGGATTTCATTTTGTGCTGCACTCTTAAGTCAGTTTGAGCTTTTAAAAGTTCCATTTAAAGGTGTGTGTGATTCTAATCCAATACAGGTCTTTTTGTCAAATTCAGTGAATATCTCCTCACTGTGCGCTCGGCCCGAGCCGCACCACACTATTCCAGCCATTTCAGCCATGATGTGTGGTCGTCAGGTAACGTTAAATGACTTGCCCACAGACTTTCAGCCTCCTTTCTAGTTTGCCAAGACGTGCTGTTAGCTATAGCAGCAGGAGAGCTGTGAGTATCTCTGTCTGGAGCTGGTGTGCTGGCTCTGGGAAAACCGTGTCGTCCTCTAACCGTGGCTTCACAGCAGCAACTGTGGCGACACAGACCAGCTAACGTTAGTTACATTACCTGCTGTCGTCATTCGCTCTCTGCCAGGGTATTTGTCATGGTGTTGAATTTCTCCAGAATCCCATACCCCACTTTTTTAAGTGATCGAAAACATCGCTAAAATCAGATGAAAGCTGTTGCTTTGTATGCTGCTGTTTTAACTAGAATTTAAGAGGATGAATTCTTGTGTGTCCAACACTGACTCCACATTCAAACACGTGTATCTTTGCGACAAGAGGACCTCATGACAAAATATTCCTATGTGAAGGAATTGGAGAGGATTTGTCCACCCTCACCGTCCTCTCCTCTGTTGCAGAATGCCAGCTAGTTTCCTCAAACCTCGCCTTGTTTTCTCTTTCGCTATGTGTGGAATTCATCTGAACAGCTGCTTCGGCGAGCGTCCCACTCTCTGTCATCCTCTGAATGATGTGTGATCTGTGGGAGGCCTGGGAGCCTCCTTTTTATATACACACACACTCACACACCATCCTTATCTCCTACACACACACACACACACAGATAAATAACATGTCTATATGATTCATGGTTGCTGAAGGAGAATGAAGAAGCGCTGTGTTTTTCTGAGTTTTTTTTCCTCTTTTTATCGTTCCATCTCTAACACAATCGCTGGCGTTGTGCTTTGAAGCTGAGCATGTTGTGATTGGCTGCCTCACTCACAGACAAACAACATGTTATCTCACAATTTGCTGCATCCAGAAAACTGCATCGGTGTAGAAAATAGGTTGAAGGCCAACCAAAAGCACTAAATAAAGAAATGAAATCCATCTTGAAGCTCTTTCCGGGTATATTTAGTTTCTACTTCACAAGGTTCAGATGTTTCCACCCTCAGCTTGAAAAGTGCTTTTGCCCCGAAAGCACTAGGAAGTTAGTTCTTCACACTCGCTGTACTCGCACATCAAACAGGAGAGTCACACTATTCTTGACCTTGTAGCGCTCAGGGAAGACTGGACAAATATTGACATATGTGTTATGTGATGGCACGCTGCTTTTCTCTTCACAGTGCCCCAGGTCCTCAAGAGCTGCACCGAGTTCATCGAGAAGCACGGTGTGGTGGACGGCATCTACCGCCTCTCTGGAATCGCTTCAAATATCCAGAAATTGCGGTAGGAGACACGCCGCTGCCTATTTATTACAGCGTTTATCCAGATCTCCACTCTGCATGCTCCTTCCACAGAGACCTGCTTTGTCATAGGAGGAGCTCCCGAATCTAATCCCATCATAGCACTCATTTAAAGGCTAATAACGTGAATTTCAGCTAGGATTGGTGTGTTTGTGAAAGGGAAAAAAAAAAACCATGATGACATGCAGTGTAACAGTTGTTCCTCATCAACAGTTTTAACAATCTGATGTTGTCATACCAGGAGAAGAACGTCATCGGAGCTTTTACAGCAGTGGTGGCTTGTAAAAGGCCACGTGTGTTGTGGACATGTGAGGAGTTATTGTTTTTTGTTCTGCTATGCAGTGAGGTGTGTTAGGGTAATGCTGTGTTTACATGTCAATATGTAGGATAGGACTGTGTCTGCTTATCTGGGGGAGAACCACATGCCAGGGTGTCATTTTTGCTTTCACAGTTTGAATTAGATTTTCTCACTTAACTGTCTCTAAACCGTGTCCCCTGATTGTCCAGCTGCCAAAGGTTTTTGATTGGTCAGGTTTGTTGGGGCTGTACTGTATGCAGCCTGACAGGAAGACCTGTAGACACTATTAAGGACTCTCACCCTCCTCTGCGTGATTTTTGGAATAAAAATTGTATCATTCATAAACTCATGTCTTACACAAACCTGTCTATTCCAAAACACTACTGACATGCAGCTTGACTCTTTTTTTTCTTTTCTTCTCGTATCCATCCATCACTCCACAGCAGTCATTCATTGATGCGTTTTCCTTCAGAAGAAGTTAGTTTGACTCTCTGCCTTTGCCCTCTTTCTCTTTCATCAGGCACGAGTTTGACTCTGAGCAGATCCCCGACCTGACCAAAGATGTTTACATCCAGGACATCCACTGTGTTGGCTCGCTGTGCAAGCTCTACTTCAGAGAGCTGCCCAACCCTCTGCTCACGTACCAGCTCTACGAGAAATTCTCTGTAAGCAAAGCATTAGTGGGACTAAACACTTCTCGCACACCAATTTCTTACACTAATGTGTGGATACAAGTCTGCTTGTATCTACTTGTATTTGAAAGGGTTCTTCAAATCTATCTGGGTTATGAGGCACAGACACCCCTAAAACCATAGAATTGTACTTGACACACCCTATCATTACAAATACAGCTAACTGCTCTCTGTGTGACTTGGAATCAAAACCTTCTCCAAGCACAACAGGCCCGTCCCTGATGACGAAGTCAATGTTTGCTGGTTGTTATGGCAGCTGGGGGGGGGTGCTGTGGCTGTGGCTGTGGCTGTGGCTGTAGACGGATGTCCCCTCCGTATTCCGTGTAGCAGCGTGAACCTGGGATGACAAGTGAATAAGCTTAATGTTGATACACTGACACATCCCACTATTTATCTCCCTCTCCCTATCTCCCCATCTCTCCCCTTTTCACTCTGAAGGAGGCTGTATCAGCGGCAACGGATGAAGAACGACTCATCAAAATCCATGATGTCATCCAGCAGCTTCCTCCGCCGCATTACAGGTCACTGTAGGGGCACATTGCCACCCTTTGGCCGGCACGGGAACTGCCAGATTACAGATGCACACTCACGTTGTGCATTCACATCAGTAGTGTGTATTTGTTAATGTGAAAATCAAGGGTTTTTGTAGTGTCACGCTGCATTGAATGCAATCTTTTAACAGGTCCCCCCTGACCGTAGTGTCGGTGATGATGAATTGAATTTCCTGCCCTTTGTGAAAGCATACAAATGCAAATTTCTAAGTGACATTCCTCGGGGATTAGAGCACATAGTGAAATATTGATGCTCTGAAGAAGTAGCTCTATCATGGCCATTAGTGTGCACATCACTAGTGGGAGCCAATTAAATCTGAATAAATGAATATTTGATTTTTAGGACCCTGGAGTTCCTCATGAGACACCTTTCTCGCCTGGCAGCGTTCAGCTACATCACCAACATGCACAGCAAGAACCTGGCCATCGTCTGGGCGCCCAACCTGCTGAGGTGAGATGCCAACCTGCTCCATAGAATGTTCTTTGTATGCGTGTATTTCATTGTGGTGAATACACTGGAACACATCACCTAAAAGCCACCTCCGTTGAGTTCACTGATATTTAAGTGATTTAGTTTTTCCCAACAAAGTACATCTCAAGATCATTTTAATGACCTTCATAGTTTGATGCATTGTATATGTAGTTCAGCTTATGTGGGTTTTCTTACACTACTCACGTTAACGACTTCTCGGACTTGAATCAGCCGTGATGATGGGAATAATAATAATAAAAGTAGCACGTCTCCTGCTTTGAGTGAGTCATTCTGCCTGAATGGAAGGATTTAAGCTGCTGTTTCTCAAAATCATTTTATCAAGTGATGTAACGTTTGTAGGTGCAACAGCATAAAAGGCATTCACATACTCCACTAAATGCATTAAGAGGAAGTAGCGGATTTACACTCACCTCCGGCTAGCAGGAGGAATCAGTAACCATTTGAATAACAGAATATAACTCACATTGAATTCACCTTGGGCCACCTCCCTTCGATAAGGGTACATAGATAGCTAATTAATTAATTTAGTCTCATAAATCGGTCTCATCAAATATACTAAACTATACATTTGGAACTCTGATTAATAATGAAACAAGACAACAACCAACATTACCATCAATAGCTAGTAACGATTTGGAGGTTTGAATAGTAGAGGTTGGCAACATTCACCCTTGTGCAACATTAAATAGACCAGCATGTACAGTGTATTCAAAAGCATTTATTTAAAAGGTAATCAGAGTAAAACACACTATATGTAATCTAACTAAATGTACCTAACTAAAGAACTAAAGGGAGTGTGCATGTTCGAGTGTACATATTTCTCTGTTCTGCCTTCGTATGTTCCGTGCACAGCATGAACACACGTGTTGGATCAGAAAAGAGTACGTGAAGCAGTAGCTTTGAGTTGTTGTGGTTCCGACGTCGAATGCAATCTTTGCTGCGCGGTGTTCCGATGGTGCAGCTCGGAGGAAACCGGTGGCTCCTTTGTTTTCCTTTGAGAGTTAGCAGCTCAGCGCTGACTTGCTTCGTCGCCACTGTTGGTTGTAAAGTTAGCTAGCAGACTTTGTGCCATAGCTGCTGGCACTAAATAAACTTGTTTACTCATGGTTAATGGTGCGTATTTAGCTGACCTGGAATCTGAGGGAGGCTCTCGCGTCGATGCTGTAAGAAAGGAGTTTGGTGCATCTCAGGTTACAGGAAGAGATTTTTTGGGAAGAGGTGCGAAGAGAGTTCCAATTGTACCTACACCTTAAATCCAACCGCTTCAACTTAATCAGGTGGACTCGACACAGAACATCTTTGATTCACTTCCTTGAAATTTGACACTTTTTTAAAGTACTAAACCAAATGTAATTCTTCCCTTTTCACTGTTTTTGGTCCATGATTGTCTCAGGTCAAAACAGATTGAATCTGCCTGCTTCAGCGGCACAGCAGCCTTCATGGAAGTCCGAATCCAGTCGGTGGTGGTGGAGTTCATCCTCAACCATGTGGATGTTCTCTTCAGCACTAAACTCAGCTCACTAATACGCGAGGGAGCAGGTACGTACAGGCGTCAGCTAGGTAAGACACTGCTCAAATGACCATTCCACTACCCACTGAAGCAATAAACCCTGTTCCACATCACCAGGTCACAACTCATTGTCGCGGCCCAAATCCCTGCTGGTTTCATCACCCTCGACTAAACTTCTGACTCTGGAGGAGGCCCAGGCCAGGACCCAGGCTCAGATCAACTCTCCAGTCACTGAAGACAGCAAGTACATTGAGGTGGGCGAAGGTCCGGCTGCCCTGCAGGGCAAGTTCCACACTGTCATCGAGTTTCCCACCGAGAGGTTTGTCAACTCTTCTTCATGTTATGTCATTTGATGACCAAAGACCAATTCATATAAAATCTAAATTTAGACACACAGACACATAGGTGTTTATCTTAAAGTGCAGTGTACTGTAGATTTTGTACTAGAAGACATGTGTTTTAATGTCAGTTGGACTTAAATAATAATGCTGGACTGTGTCTCCCTCTGCTGGTTGCTGGCATGACTGAGTGATTTTCCTCTTGATCCAGGTTGTCGCGTCTCACAAGCTGACGGTCTCCAGTTTCAGACTTGGGCACATATATTTAAAAAATGAAGATGATCTGATTTTACACACGTAAAGTTTAAAAAGCAGTTAAAAACAAATTCATGTGACCGATTATTTTGTCCCTGTGTCTCAGGATCTGTCATTGAGATTTCTATGTGAGGAAGCAAAACTAACCGTTCCCTGCCTGCTTGTCCACCGCCATCTTTTTAATCATAGGAAGAGGCCTCCTATTAAATCCAAGAAGTCTCCTGTGGGTAGTTGGCGTTCTTTCTTCAACCTGGGCAAGTCTTCCTCCATGTCCAAGCGCAAGCTGCACCGCAACCCCAGTGAGCCCAATGAACTAAAGGCCATGGCTCTCGCTGGTGAGTCCTTCCTCCACATCTGGAATGAGGGCAGTCGGTTTTTCAATCACCTTATAATTGCAATGAGAAGAGCCCATTTGACTAAACAAGTGGAATGCTGATACATTTTAACCATTATGTTTCAGGAGGCAGAGGAGACACAGCAACATTAAGATCAGCCAAAAGTGAAGAGTCACTGAGTTCCCTGCACAATGTTGAAGGTAATCATTTGTCTTCAGTTCACGCTGTCTCAGCATAACGAGCTTAATGAGTCAGTGCTGCCCATAGCATATTTAGCATAATGCTCTTTCTACTGTGTAGCCTACTGTTATACATAGGGCCTTTTTAAATAAATTGCTTCTAATTATATTTCTTTGGTCCTGCAGGAGAGTCCAAGGTGTACCGTCCTCGCCGGCCGCGCTCCAGCAGCGATGCCCTGTCAGCCTCCTTTAATGGCGAGCTGCTAGACAGCCGGCAGCACTGCAACTCCTACGATAACCTGGACGCCACAGAGGACAGCGACGGAGACGACGGCCCCATCTGTGTGCCTGCCCTCATCTCACCTCCCCGCTCTGCAGGTGAAGATGTGGACCTCAGCCCGCCAGACATTGGCATGGCCTCCTTGGACTTTGACCCCATGTCTTTCCAGTGCAGTCTCCCCGACACCTCTTATGCCTTCCCCCTAAATGACTCACCAGCTGGGGCAGAGGGCTCCACGTTAAAGAGGAGCCCCAGCAGCTTCTGTGGCAAGACCAACGGCTCGGACTTCATCTCTGCCACCTTCCTGGGCAGCTTGACCTCCCCCTTGTTGTCCACAGACTTCAGCCGGGCTGCTGGGGAGAAGGTGGAAAGCAAGAAACTGACCACTTCCTATTCTTACACTGATAAACCCACACAGGCTGTGTCACCTATTAAATGTGGAAAGACCACTAGCTTGACACCATTTGCCACTTCAGGGCTTTTCTCTATGGAGATGCCTGACAAGAATACAGCTGGACAGGCTGTCTCTCCACAGCCATTATCTCCTCCTTCAGTGGCCAAGGACTCTCCTCCCCTGATGGGCAGTGTGCTGCTGAGGGCAGCAGAGCCGTCACTAAGTGAAGCTTTCCACATGGAGCTGCACTCTAAGCTGGCAGCCTTTGACAGTGTGGACAGTCGAGAGCTGAAGGGAGAGGACAGTGTACAGCTGGCACGAGCTGCCAGCAGCCAAGAGCACCAAGGTAGGGAGCAGAGAAATTACCTTAAGTGTCGTTTCTGGCATGTTTCTGACTTGTCACTGTTTCTGTTTACACAATGTAGATTAAAAAGAAGGTGATAAATCATGCCATTCATTATATAAATGTTTTTTTCTAGGTTTAGTTTGCCAGGTTTGCATGGATTTCATCTTAAATAAATCTTTTTATATGATGCCTGAGCATCAGGCTTAACTTTTCCCCTCTTTCCCACTCTTAAAGCACCTTAAAACCAGCCTGCCTGCTGTCATTTCTTTTCTTCACCTACTGCTGTCTTGCGTATTCATTCTTCAACTATAGATCCCTTGTATTTTGTGTCCCTGCTAGGAGTCGTAGCTCCGGACTCTTCAAAGGAACGCACCCCTTGTTCCCTCAACTCTACAGCTCCCAGTACTGCCCCTCCTCCTCCCCCTCCTAAAAATGCTGCCCGCATGTTGGCCCTAGCCCTTGCTGAGTCTGCCCAGCAGGTCTCCATTCAGTCTCAGTCCCGGTCTTCTGAGCCCCACACACCGGTGTCCCCTCTGCAGCCACAGGAGGCCTCTAACTTCCAGGACTCGCCACATCCACTGCTCCCACATTTCCCGACTTCCGAGGAGGAAGGAGCAGGAAGGGGAAGTTCCCCGCCACCAAACGGCACTGCCACGACTCTCAACCCAGCCTCATCTTATCCCTCCACTTCCAGTCCTACAATCAAGCAGCAGCCACTCGAGTCAACCAGCATGATTACCAAGCCATCACTCAGTGTCAAGTCCTCTACAGCTCCACCTGCAGCACAGCCAGAAACAGACTCCACCCCACCAGACACTCCTCTTTATAAGTGTGCCCCACTCCCCAGTTCAACCAGCCTGACTTCTCCAACCAGGAAAAGTCCCGAAAAGCAGCAGCCCGTCCCAGTCCGGACCAGCTCATCTAGTACCCCTCCAGCCACCACCACCACCAGCGGCAGCTGCAAAGACAATGGAGTTTTACCACAGCCTGTTCCAGAGGTAATTTTCACATCGGTTTCATATGTAGATTGGTACTTATAAATTGTTATGGGTCATTATATTGTGATATTGAGCTGCAGTAAGCATGATCCAAATGTATTAATAATTCGTATGCAGGATAACATGGGCGAGTAAGTAGCCATAAAGGAATTCAGCATTTTGAGAAATGCACATATTCGCTTTCTTGGCGATAGTTAGATGAGAAGATCAATACGAATCTCATCTCTGTCCATTAAATATGAAGCTACAGCTAGTACACGGTTAGCTGAGCTTAGCACAAAGCCTGAAGACCGAGGGAAACGGGTAGCTCGGCTCCTACCAGCACCTCGAAAGCTCGCTAATTAACACGTCATATCTTGTATGTCTTGTATTGTACCCGGCCACTTTCACACTTCGGTTTTAACGTGTTACTTACTGAGATTTCGAGGAGCTGGTAGGTAGATTTCTTTTTACCTCTGGACAGAGCCACGCTAGCTGGTTTCTCGTTTCCAGTCTTTATGCTAAGCTCAGTTAAGTGTCTCCTGGGTCTACCTACATATTTAGCCTAGAGACGTGACAGTGGTATCAATCTCCTCATGCAACTCTCTGAAAGGAAGAAAGCGTTAAAAAGTGCATTTGCCAAAATGTCGCTTGTTTGGAAAGACCTGTGCTCTTCCACCAAAGAACTGTTCACCGACAGTGTTTTGGCCGCTGGCACTTATTAAAGTGCTGTATCCCATGCAGAATGTTTGTGGCACGGACATACAGAATGAATACCAAACGCTTCAGTACATTTGCCATGGCGGTTCTCAATTGTGTAACTTATTTGATGCTTAGGTGGTATTTTTGGATTTTTTTTCTGTATATTTTTTGGCCCGCATAGGTAATTTAATTTAGGGCTAGATGTTTGTGTAACTAATGTCTTTGATGAATTATGAGTTATAGGCACAGGTCATCTCAAGTTAATATTCACTGCTTTCTTTTATTTTAAAGCCAACGAAAGCCAACACTTGCCTAAAGCATGAGGGCACACTACCAGTAGGAAAAAGAGTAAATAAGAAATAAAAAAAAATAAACAAACGGACATTAAGAATTCATGGCATGCTGTAGGAACGGTTGATAACCTCTTATCCCACTGCAGCAACGGTCACCTTGTTTTCTGGAAACTTTCCTCTGTAAATAAGAGACTGTTTTGTTGTGTTTTTAATCTCAGGTCAAACCAGAGGTGACTGCACCGCCCCCAATCCTTCCAAAACCATCAGAACAGCCACCTCCAAAAACTCGAAAGCCCAAAAAGCAGGCTGTCTCACTGCCGCAGCATCAAACACAAACCCGGATACAGCCTCATCTTCCAACACAGCCTTATCCGCAGCCTCACCCGCCATCGCAGCCCCACACACAATCTCAGGCACAGGTCCAACCCAAAACCCAACCCCAGGCCCTCTCGAAGGCCAGCGCAAGAGTGGCCCCCACCTCTGCTGACCCTGTTGAGAAGCCTTGGGAGGCCATAAAGCCAGTTCCGCCCTGTTCAGAGTCTGCAAAGTACCACGACTCGTACGGAACAACACCTCCTCCCCCTCCTGTCCGCACCATAGAGAGCAAATTGGCAACAGCAGCACTCAGCCAAAGTGAAGCCTCCTACCATGTCCTGGGTGAGGGCCCTGCGCCCGGCCATCTGGAGGATGCTCTGCCTCACCATCCACTTTCTCCTCGTAAATCTTCCACGCACCAGCCAGCCTACTTGTACCATACTAAAGGAGAGCCAGTCTTAACAGAGCCTCCAGGATCTGCATACTACCACCCGAGGCCTGTTACTCTGGGCGCACAGTCCATGCCACACCACTACCGGCCAGACAGTGTCCCCCCACACCTCTCCTTTGTGTCCAAATCTGAGCCTCAGATACCTTACAGCACCCGAGTGGACAACAGATACAGCACTTTAGGCCCCAGGTCCTACCACCACTCTATAAAGGCCAGAGGAAACCCCCGCAGTGTGTATGTGTCTCCAGGGCCAGGGCATCCAGGTTATAGTCATGACAGAACCCATGGCTATCCCACCATCCGCAGAGTGCACTCACTGCATGTTCCTTCTACTATCCGCTCAGTGCCCATCCAAAGGACTGAAGTTCCTCCAGATGACGATCTATTCTTTTACCACCGGCCCATGTATCCGTGCAAAGCCTACCAGCAGCCCCCGCAGCAGTCGTCACAAGCCGACTACCACGTCACACAGCTGCAGCCTTACTTTGAGAATGGAAGGGTTCAGTATCGCTACAGTCCATACACCGGTTCAAGCCCTTTGGAGGCACCTTTCTATGACATTGACCCTTATGGCACCATTCGAGTCCGGCACTTCCACTCCTATGGTAGCCGAGATCCTGGAGCCGCTGCTGGCCGACTGGGTGGAAAGGCAGCAGGGTACCACTATCTTGCTCGCCATGTCCTCCCACCTGGGAAGGAGCACAGCTTTGTGAGCAGGGACATGCCCCCCAGTCATGGATCCAAGGAAGGTGCTGCCTACCTCGCTTGGGACCCCGAGGAGTCAGAAAGGCTCCGCATGCACTCCATCCGCAGGGAGAGCAGGGCCAGACAGAAGATTAAAGGCCCTGTCCTTTCTCAGTATGACAATGTCGGCTTGTTTGCACCAGCAGATATATCAGGGTATGAAACCCTGCACCTTCGCAGTAAATCTGACCCAGGTAAAGCTGTGTTGGTTGCAGCCGAGAGCAAAGATGGGCGCTATCTCCCCAGACACATGGTGTCAGACCCTGACGTCCTCATGTACATGGAGACTGACAAGCATGTCCAGGGTAGCGCAGTGGGCGACAAGTCAGACGAGCTCGCCAAGCAAAGCAGTTCCAAGAAATGCCAATCCTCTCACTCCCTTCCAGCTACTCTGAGCCACAGTCTCTCCCATCCGCAGGAGAGCGGCCGGCATGAGGCCAAATACGAGACTGGAGACGACAAGCTGGGTGGAGACAGCAGCAGGTCTAAACACTGGCAGCAGGAGTATCCTAACAAGAAGAACTTCCAGCCACGGTACGAGTGTCCTGATTCGGACCCCCACCAGTGCAAAGTGAAAACATCAAGTGGGTACCACAGTACAGAGGACCAGCCATCAGCCCCCAGGGAACAACTTGCCCGCTCACACAGCGTTCGAGAGCAGCAGCACTACAGCCAGGGCAAACCTGAACTGGACAGAGAATGCTCATATCAGAAACACGGCACCAAAACGACGCAGTCCCACTATGATAACTTGGACGATTACCACCCAGTACCTCAGCCTCAGGCCCCTGTTCAAACACGTGGAGGCTCCAGCTCCTATCCCGCCCCCGGATTCACAGTGAGCCACAGCAACAGAGCGTACTCCACAGCACTGGGTCAGGGAGCCTTTATCCAGACTGACCTGGCCATGAAGAGGCCGGAGACAGAGATACGTACAGAATGAAGCATTTAGGGGGGGTAGAAGAAAGACTTTGTTGAGCTACGGTTGAGCAGCCTCTGCAGGACAGTGGACTGTTATATCACCAATATTTTTGCTCCTCTGTATTTTTAATGAATTGTAAAGAAAATTGTAAGACTTTTTACAGAAAGTCTTGAATGTACCTGAACTTATTGTCCAAGAGGTCATATTATTGTGATTGATTGGGACAGTAGCCGGTCATAAATGTACATGATATGAAAGATGTAAGGTACTTTTAACAGGAACCACAAAAATGTACAATATACTATATATTCATATATGCATATATATAAATGTATATACGTGTGTGTGTGTGTGACACTGACTGACTGACATATATGTGTATGTATATATATATCTGAATAGAATCACTAGTAAAAAGGGATTTTAGCTGTATTTTGTTTGTTTTTTTAGGTGTGGCGCTGGGTATGAGTATCAACTGGGATTAAGGTTTGCATTTTAGAAATGCATGCACTCTATGTCTTACAGAACAGTTCTGTGTATTTCACTAATCATTGCGTTCTGTATGAATGTTACAGCACAAGTTATTGAAGGAGGATACATGTAGGTCATCACACCCTCCCTCGGTGAATATGTACACAAGTTGGTGGTACGGTGTGTCCATGTTTGTCTTGAATCCGACTGGATTGGAGCTGCAATGGGTCATTTTCAGTTAATATAGTGGTTATCAAAGTCTTATTTTCTCTGTGACTGTGCCATTTTTATGTAACTTTGCTATAAACCGATTTCAGTGACTTCTAATGGAATGTTTTGGTACTTGTTCTTCATTGGAAGAGGGACCAAACGACTTGGCGCAGTTGTTGCACATACAGGACAAAGAGGGGAAGATGGATGAATGCCTGTTGTACTTTTTTAGAAGTGTAAGCAGACGCGTAAGAGGTTATTTTTATTTCCTTTTTTTCCCCCCCATCACATTCATGGTACTTTCATGAGCTGGACTAACTGAAAAAAGCTGAAAACATTTTCCTCAGACAACGTGGTGAAGAACATGTTGCCGCTGCTTTGTGGGGGAAAAAAACAACTTGGTGATGAGCCTTAAATGTTGTCCCTACAGACCATATTTTGTTTACGGTCATTGCCAAGTCCATTGTCATAATGCACAAACATTATGATATCTAGGTGATTCTTGACAGTTCAGGGTTGACAGGTGTCATTGGCTCTGAGTTTAAAGCAATGAGGGAGGGGGAACAATTTTAAAGATGTATTGGGCCATTTAATTTCAGGCCGGAAATCGATGTATAGTACATTCATCTGGTATTATACTACATCCCCTTTTGGTCCACCATGATGAATGGATTACAATAGGTTTCAATATGTCTAAATCCAGGTTGTACTCTGTAACTGTTTGACTTCTATATCGCTTGCAGGTTTTGCTCCTCTTGCCTTATCTAAAGCCTCTACTTTTCAGATGGGGCATTGAAGTAAGGCACTGTGTACTTGAATGTGAAAACACTCTTGTCTCAAACTAGAGGTACCTAAAGTTAGATATGAAATAAATAAAACTGTTCAGGAATAGCTAGAATTCATGTCTTTTTAATATGTGCATGATGTCACTAATACACCTCCGCTTGGTTCAGCCTGACAATTCTGTGAAAAATTGGCTTTGCAAATGTTTTGAGGAAGGAAATGCATTGTTGGAAGTCAAGGATACACACACTGTGTTTTGGTGAGTAACACTGATTGTGAACTTTAATGTGTTTGTTTACAAGAAAACTCCACTTTTAAGATCCTTTGCCCAGACTGGCTATTTTTTAATAACATTAGAGAAGTGTGCTGCACCATCTTTCTGTGTATAAACAAGGATTTTATGTATATATAGTGGACTCAAACAATCTCTATGAACCATTTCAATATGGATTCGAACCAGAACAGCACTGAAACAGCCCTCATCAAAATCACAAATGACCCTTTGCTGTCCTCTCATTCTGGCTCCCTCACCTTATCTTTCTCTTCCTCAGCAGTAACTTTGACACCATTAACCACACCATTCCCATCACATGACTTGAAAATGTTAGCATTACTGATTACAGCTCTCACCTGGTTCATATCCTACCTCTTCGACTGAAATAATTTCATATCCATTGACAATTTCAAGTCTGCTGTAGCTCTTGTCACCCATGGCGTCCCCCAGGGTTTGATGCTTGGTCCACTTCTCTTCATCCCACACTTGCTACCTCTTGGTCAGATCTTCCATCGTCACTGCCTCCACTTTTACCTGCATGAGGATAACACCCAGCTCTACCTCTCCTCAAAGACACTGTCTGCCACCACCTGCTCCACACTTGCCACCTAACATACTGTATGTTAAAACTGGATGCATAAAACTCAACTGCAATCTGAAATCATAATTATTGGCCCCAACTCCCTCACCACCCCAACTGGGTCTTTCCTCAAACTGTCATTTGCTGCTGCAGAAACTCATTCACTACCTACAAGGCCCTTAATAACTTAACTCCTCCTCACTTCGCCTTAAATGATGCTTCTGTTTCAGTAAAGATACACCCTGCGGAGGAGTCCTTGAGCAGGACACTGCATTCTTACCTGCAGCAGGGCTTCTGACTCTGACCTCTGACCCCTCTGTGAGGAAAGTGAGAAGAAACATGCTCTATAGAGATCATTAAATTGTATCACTTTATCTAAATGCAATTTGGTGGAATTCTCCTTTAAGGCAATAAATGATTCATGAAATATTTGGGTAATCTCCTTGATTGACATCGTGTTGAGAGATGGAAGAACAGTTTTAACTTAATGTATAATAAATACCGACAGGTTAGAGGATAGTCTGACATTCAGTGTCTTAGGACTTTCTCTTGTGCGTCACATTGCAAATAAATAATTCACCTTCACCTTTCATGAGGACCAGAAGCAAAGGAAGCAGAAAAAAAATCGCAAACCAAGTCACTGAAATGAAAACTTTACATCCTACGTCTGGCAAATACATTTTAATGGCACATGAGCAAGCATGCTAAATGTTTTCAAGTCACACATTTAAAACATCCCCCTTGATGTTACGAGTGGAGTGAAGCACAAACCATCAGGATAAGGAGGCTTATGTTTACTTTTCATTCTGCCTTTTTTTTTTTTATTGACTAGATTTGTCCAGACACGCCATCACACCTGGCATCCTACAGTTTGAATCCTAACTGCTCTGGTGCTGCGATGTAATGACGTGAGTACTAACACATGATCAAAGTTCTTTATGTGTTTTTGAAAGAGAGAAGCTAAATCAGGACTTTTCACATGAGGCCAATATGGGGAACTACAAATGATAAGAAAAAATGATTTGACTGCTCCAGGGCCAAACCTCGCTCAAAACGTGGATGGTTGGTAACGAATTGTTAAGTCGTTTTTCAGCATCAGTGTGGAGCTTGCCATGAGCTTCATATCAGAATGACTGATGACAACATAAATGTCATCCACTTGAACTGGAACGTATAGTATATGTAGAAATGATGACGCTATCACAAGGGCGTAACCATTGAACATGGCCTTGCCATGCAGGCCTGAACTCATGCATTGCAACCTAATATGTTTACTGTCTTTCCTGTTTCATATCATGGCCAATAAGGTGATCAGGGAGATATAATGCCAGTCCACTTGATAAATGTCAGAACTTGCCGATATTGAGTGGTTCTATCTATAACTTCAGTAATGATGTAGACACAGAAATAACCACAAAAAAAATGTTGGTTTTCATATCTATGCTCTGCTTCAAGCATAACCTTTAATCTTGTTAATAGTTGCCTGCACTAATTATTTGTTCATTTTATATTTATCACTATATTAGTTAGTTATTCTATGATATCTGCTTGTCAATAGACACTGAACACTGCTTTCAAACAACCAACTGGGATCCATAAATATAGAATGAGATTCGAGCACATGTGCATTAATGTATCCTGCTGTAATGGGATGGGGGGAATACATTTTATCACATGAATATACAAATTCTTTGTTTAAACTAAATACAATAATGTTAATAAGGCAAGTAACAATATTGTTAGTAATTCAGTTCAAACCAACAATTTTTGAAAGTGAGCACATGTTCTAGTTTTAATTATTCATACAACACAATACAGAAAGGTGGGCCATGTAACAAAGAGGCAACTATCATAAAAAATAGTTGCTCCAAAAGGTAAAAGAGACCCACTATAATAGTTTATGTTTCTCTCCAGTGAGAGTGCATGAAAAATGTTTGAGATGGGTGCTTGTATTTTCTGTTGGAATTTCTAGTAGAAAATTGTGTTTCTCCGTGTGTACGTTGGAAGGTCATATAGAACTGGGTCTCCTTCGAATTTGAAAATGTGGCCCCATTTACATATTTTGACATAGACTGTTGCATAAAAGTATTTGGACACCTACGCGCTGGATCTGATTGATCAGATCAATTGACTATTTTACTATTACATTTTTTTTTTCAGTCTCAAATACATAAATGGATCCAACATTAAACAAAGACATTATACTTCCATGTCAAAATCAGTGATGGACGAAGTAAAAAAAAAAAGTAGCAGTACCACAGTAGCATCAAAATTACTAAAAGTACCAAAACAAAAACGTGCACAATGGGCCATTTCAGAATAACATATATTATATTAATGTATTAGAATTATAGAGGCACTAATCGCTCTAATGCTGCCGCTGGTAAAGGTGGGTCTAAGTTACCTACTTAATGTACTGCTTAATAGCTTATACTTAGTTTAATCTATAATTATCATATAATAAATCATCATAATATACTTGATTATATTTTGGATTATTAATCTGAATCTGCACAGTAACTAGAAATGAATGCTTTAAAAGAAATGTAGTGGAGTGGGAAGAAGACAAGAAGAACAAACCTTTTTGGGAAAATGCGACCTAAATACAGTAAAAGTACAATAGTTGGATTGGAATTACTCAAGTAATGTACAAGTACCTCATAAATGTACTTAGGTAGGCTACAGTACTTGAGCAAATGTACTTAGTTACTTTCCGCTGCAGGTCAATATTGTATTGTCATTGTCTCTTGGATTTTTAAAATGTATCTGTCTCTTGAGAATTCCATTCATTTTTTGCTCCTGATTCTTTTAGGAAGGGGGGGGGGTCTAAATAGTCAAAAATGTGCAAGTTATACCTAACATTAAATAATGACAAAATGGGCGTTTTTATCATTACGGTATTGTATTCAAAACCCAACAACGCCTGGAACCAAAAGTTCCAGCTGAGGAAATGAAGTTACAATGTTTACAAATGTTGGCAGTTGCATTCTGGGAGACTGATGAGTGACACGGCCGCCATTTTGCTGCTGCTCTGTCTGCTTCCATTGTGTGACAGATAGTAAATATCTGACGCTGCCAGACAACCACAACACACTTGTGTCCGTGCGAAGGAAAAAGCGTCAAATTCACCCTCGGTAAGCCGCATTTTCGTCCTACTCATTCAACCACGGGATACTAATCGCGGTTTTGTGAAGGAAACGAGGCGGATAAAGTTGTTTTGGGGCGGAAATAGCGTGTTATTTCGACGGTGTGGAGAGGAGGGAAAGCAGCTTCCCTGGTGCCCAGGCCGAGAGAAAAACGGCTCAGCACTTCCACTGCCGAAATATCTGCTCCACTTCGATAGGCGATTTCCCCTTCGCTGTTCCGCTCAAATATAGCATTCCTTCACAAGCCTTGACGCGTATTTGATAGCTACACTTGTCTTCTACGTTTTGTTGGTAGTCTTGTGTGTACACGTTGCTTGTTTTTGAGTAAAAATGTCAAAGTTTACGTCCCGCGCATTGCCTGTACATCGGTAGGTTCATTTCGCTCTGCGGCCATAATCTTGCGGAATGAGGCGGGCTCCAGACTGCTCGTCCCGCCCTAAAACCCTGCAGACTAAAGCCCCATTGGTCTCAAAATGCGACACAGACGCGGCGGATTGGTGCATTTGAGAACGGCGGCCTGTTTAGCAGTGTGATTGGTGTGCTCGGGAGACCACAGTGGCTGGATTGGCTCGGCGCTGTGTGTCTCTGCTGCTGCCTAACCGGAGGAAAAGTTTTCCCAGGCGGCCCAGTACGACTGAACACCAAAGATTTCTCATCTTTCAGTGAAGAAAAAAACTTACAAAACAACTGACCCGTTTGCAGATATTTGGCTAGTTCCATGAGCAAATAGTGATAACAAACAGCAAACTAAATTCTCTAAACCCTGCTTTTAATATCATGCATCACCTAAGCGTTAATAGATCGGACACTGAATTTTGACTTATTGAACTGACAGTATTATAATTGATGGTTTCAGTTCTATTTTTGACTTGTCTGATATTATTTTAGGGCTTTTTGTCAGTTCCAGGGCTCCGGACATGTAAGCATTCACATGTAGGCTAAATATTTTGCGCAAACGTATTATTGTGTTATACATTTTGACTGATAGGTCAGTGATACTGAAATGCCACAAAGAAATGAGTAGTATAACATTGAGTATAATAACAATGCAGTTGTTCGACAAAATGTGTCTTAACACTGCAGCTCTGCAACATTTCAAGGCCAGAGAGGAAGCATGCTGTTACGTTTTCGCCATTCCCCTCAGGTGACACTTCGTCGCAATGGCTCGTACCAAGCAGACTGCTCGTAAGTCCACTGGAGGAAAGGCTCCTCGTAAGCAGCTGGCCACCAAGGCTGCCCGCAAGAGTGCCCCCTCTACTGGTGGCGTCAAGAAGCCCCATCGTTACAGGTAACACCTTGACTTCCCGCTGCCGTTGCCTTGACATCATAACGTCACTGAAAGCGTCTTTTCAAGATGAGGTGGTGTTTTGCAAGCCTCCCGGAGGCTCTGAAGCGTGGGAGGGAAAAAAATGAACTGAGCTAAATTCGCCTGCTACAATCTCTACATTGAGCGAGAGCGTGGTTGTGTGTTTCAGGCCCGGTACCGTGGCTTTGAGAGAGATCCGCCGGTACCAGAAGTCCACTGAGCTGCTGATCCGTAAGCTGCCCTTCCAGCGCCTGGTGAGGGAGATCGCTCAGGACTTCAAGACCGACCTGCGTTTCCAGAGCGCCGCCATCGGAGCCCTGCAGGTGTGTGTTTGCGCGCAAAATGTATCCGCACCATCGGTGTGACTGCCAAACTCTAAAACTGACCTGCTAATGTGTGTCGTCGCTCCCTCCACCTCCCTGCAGGAGGCCAGTGAGGCGTACCTGGTGGGTCTGTTCGAGGACACCAACCTGTGTGCCATCCATGCCAAGCGTGTCACCATCATGCCCAAAGACATCCAGCTGGCACGCCGCATCCGTGGAGAGCGCGCTTAGACGGCCTCCCTAGTTTTTCTTTACCTGTACCTGCCCGTACTCCTTTATTCTACCCCACCCATCCCTGTCACCCTCCCTCCCCAGCCTGCCCAGCTTCTCAGTAGACCTTAGAGTAATCCTTATTATGAAGAGATAGAAATATGTTGAAGTCTGGTCTCATAGGTTTTTTTTGTCTTCACCAAATGTTTTTAGGGTACCTTTTTTGTGCATGTAAAAGGTTTCGCAGATCAGACGCACATGTGCACACATACTCAAGCATGCGTCACTGGGTTTGGGGTTGTGCTTTAAAACATGAAGTCCACCGTTGAGCTCGCCCGGATCCTTCCAGGGTAGGAGGCCAGCGGGTGTGGTTTGTGCGGCCCACAGAGCTGAAGCAGAGGGACGTGGCTGAGGGGCTAGTCTGCTTAAGGGGAGCTGCAACTTCCACAGCAGGGTGCTATTAAAACTAGTCCTGAGGCCTCGGCCCCCCCCTCTGAACACCCTCCTCCCCTCCCGTGCAGTCCAACTCCCCCAGCAGCAGCCCGATGGCTCGCTCTACCTTTTCAACCCACCTCCTTCATCTCTGTAATCTGCACTGGGCGGGGGTGGCGGTCTGTTTGTGTGGATGTGTGGGTTCTGATCTTTCAAACCGCTTGTACTCAACAAACAAGAATCTTTTGGTTGCTTCAGAATATTGATTATCGCTGTGGATATAGTGTCTATTTTTTTTTTTTTATGCACATAATTCATCGATGAGCATCTCTTCTGTTTACCGCTTCCAAAATCATCAAATTAATAGAGAAAAAGCAACAAATATTGTCAACATGGTTTTCAGTAGTTTTTTTTTTTTTTACAGTGATCTGATTCGCTATAGAAAATCAGGAAGGGCTTCTCTGTTTTCCAAGGCAACTTCTATTCTAATGGCAGCCACATGGGGGCGATGGTTTACCATCTCCTCGTCCATTCAATTGCTCACTGTAGATCAGTCATCACACATGCTTGTGTCTGTCTCTCTAACGCCATCGCCACAGATAGACTTTAGACTTGTCACAACTGTATGAACTTATAGTGAAAGTTACACTCTGCATGTTTAGAGTCTGTTTGTCTTCTGCACTCTGTAGATCAACATTATAATCTGTCCCTTTCTCAAAATTTGTGATACACAATATAACCTCATATTTGTTTTCTTTTATATTTTTCGTATTCCTCGAGATTTTCAGACGTATAAATAAGCTGATCTTTGTATTTTCCAAATTTCTCATATTATGGTGGTAATAAATAGGTGTTAAAAAATATCGATGCTAGTTGGTGTGATTTATTTGCTTTCCAGTGTTTCACTGAGGCAATGAGATGCTACAGTGCCTATCCAAAAGAAAGGTTGGCTATGGGTAACTGCAGTGTAGGCACGGCAAGTTTGTTTGTATAGCACCATTCAACAACGAGGCAATTCAAAGTGCTTTACAGAAGACAGAAAGGCATTAAGAAAAGACAGAAACGAAACACAAGGCAATATAAAAAGACTATAAAGACATACATAAACAGGATTTTAAAAAGAGATAAATAAAATAGAAGATCAACAGATTACAATAGAATAAGACAACCAGTAGAATCAAACTTCCAATGCAGCCTCAGTGCAGTCAAGATGTGAATAAATAGTCCCAAGCAAGCAGAAGGCCCTGGGTTTAAAGGAGCTGAGAGCTGCAGCAGGCCTCAGGTTGTCTGGGAGTTCGTTCCAGATATGTGGTGCATGAAAACCGAACGCTGCTTCTCCGTGTGCGGTTTCGACTCAGGACAGAAAGCAGACCTGTCCCAGAGCACCTGAGAGCTCTGATCGCTTCATAGCGGAGCAGCAGATCAGACCCCGGGCCCTAAACCGTTCACCGCTCTGTAAACCAACAGTTGTTGTTTGTTTTTTTTATCAATTATTTAACACAAGAAGTGGAAAGATCTGAGAGCTGGAGTGATCTGATCCACTCTCCTGGTCTTAGTGAGGACAGCAGCCGTGCGAGCAACTTTTTAGAGAGACGTGTAAAGACAGTGTTACAGTAGCCGATCGTACTGAAGATAAACCTGCTGAGGTGTAGGTTCTTTGATTCTTAATATATTTATAAGGTGATAGTAGGTTGATTTTGGAATTGTCTTTAATGTAGATGTTAAAATGTAGGTCTGAGTCCATGACTGGCCTGGTTTGTGGTCTGTAACGTTTGCATTTGGAGGTGAGCACTGACTTTTAATCCTTCTTCTATGGGTCCAAAGACAATCATTTCAGTTATATCTATAGCTATCTGGAGGACATTTTGGCACATCCAATCCACTGATTTGTTGAATGCACTTACTCAGTGCTTGTATGGGACGTCTGCGTAATTGTGCTAAGATATTTTGTCGTGTTCCATAATCAAAATCGAACCGCTTTCCCTAAGATGTCAAGCATCTGTTGCCCTTCTCTGTTCCAGCCCCTCAGCGTGATCTGAGCTGCTGGATCCCTACTGGCTTTTTACCAACACTTTTAAATCAAATCAAGCTGTTGACAAACCTGAATGTGTTTTTGACCTGCAACAGTTGCTTTCAACCAATGTTTGGACTTTTTCAACACAAGGTTTCCCTCTCAGACCGCGGGCCGTGTTTTTGCTTTCACCTTCCTCAAGGTCTGCTCGGCGGCGGTCCATCCCCCCATCACATCTGCTCCTCCCTGGGATTACAGCACAAATGTCTGTCTGAAACTCTCTGTGCTGAGGGGGAAGATTACAAGTGCACTGCACCCTCCGAGAGAGGTTAACCAATCACGGTGCACAGACGCAGGGATTAACCAATCACACCACGTAGAGGGAGGGCAGAGGGATTAAATTGAGCACAGAGTGGGATTAGGTCAGTGTTGAGTGCAGAAAAATGCTTTGAAACGTCTCTACCCGTTTACTTCTCTCGGTGCAGTAGATCTGACGTTTTCATCAAAATGATAGACATAGCAACAAAAATAGTGTTTCGGATGTAATTGAATTACATGAAAAGTCTTTCAGGAGTGATACTTTATCAGTCCTTTTATATTCATTTATCTGATATGATGCATCTATCATGTCACTTGCATACATTTAATCCGATCCTTAACACCTTAAGTCCTTCGGTTAGATTTATTGATAACTGTATGGTAACTGCTCTAAAATGACAAACCCTCAGTTTAGTTTTAAAAAGATGGCAAAGTGTGTCATAGAAATTAATGAGAGGGTGGTCAAACGTCTTTGTTTGTTTGTTAAAAAAAAACATAGAATCAATCCTCTCTAACCACCTACACTCACTCCCGCAGCACTCTTATCTAATATTTTCACATAATTTGATGTCATAGTTAAGTTTGCGTGGCCGCAATCAGGTCATGTGGGGATTACCAAGTTCTCAGAGGAGTTGGCGAGATTGGTGGCGCGGTGGGGGTGAGGTCCAGGAGGGGTTGAAAGAGAGATATCTCCGAGCTGGGACAAGTCATGAAAAAACAACTGTAGTAAAATGGCTTTATTAGACTGCATTGGTGTCAATGATTCAGATGCTTTGGAACATAGGAACATTATGTTATAGGGATAGTGGGACACACGCAAAAGGCAGACAACCTGAGAGAAAACAGGTAGAGGTAAAGAAAAGAAACACTGCAGCGTTGGAGAGAGAGTGGGGAAAGGTGGACAGAGATGGAAAAGATGGAGGGGAAAAAGCCAGGAGAGAGCCAGGAAAGGAAGGGGAGGAAGAGAAGGCTGAGGTGGGTGAGATGGGTGAGAGGCAGAGGGGGATAGGGCAATAATCCTAACTAATTCACTTAGGGCATTGCTGAAGGGAGGCTAAGAGGATTGGGACGCTCCCAGAATCAGATAAGCTAAAATAACCAAGATGGACCTGTGAGAGCCATGCAGGCCGTATGACAAACATGACGGTTCCAGAGCTGACCACAACATGGCCACTTTCCACTCTTCAGACTGACCTCTAACTGTGGATCGATGTGTAACTCGTAACTGTATCAGAACCCGCCAATTTCCTAACAAGCTCTAAACTTGCAAACACAAACTACAATTCATTTCCACGCACAGAATCGCAATGATTATCAGTGCACAAACGAGTAAAGAATAGATCACTTTAATACGTCACACAACTAAAACAGAAGACCTAACGGTTCCACCAAACAGATTGGGACGATAACACTAAAGGCTAACACTGTAATATGCAACACAAATGCTCAAGATCTTCTAAACGCAACCAAATGACATGTTTAAATGTAGCATAAAATAATAATAAATAGCTTAAAATAATTAGCCCCTGAAGGAGGAGGTGACCTATTGGACTTCAGAGCTCCTTCGGGTCAAAGCAGCTCTCTTTTCACTCCATGACAATGCAAGTTTAAAACAAAATGGAACATGTGTAGTGTGCACGTGTCCGAGTCAGACAGTCCTGTTAAAAGAGACGGCTCAGCGTGCTTCCGCACGTACGACTCCAATATTTCCCTACAAACTCTTTAAAGGCTTTTGTTCTCTTATTTAACGTAGCATGAAGACGACAACAGATGTGATTTGCAGTCAGGCAGCATTGATGACAGTCCCCGGTCCCTTCATCTCCAAAGTCATTCAAACAAAATGCATTTCTACAGAGTTCACCTTTAGAAAATAAAACACAATCTTACAAACAAGAAACTGACAATCAAAGATAACGGGTCCTCTGGCTGAACTGCTTCACACTATCTCACGTGGAACCCGTTGACCTAGAGGACCTGGAACTTCCAGGAGTTTTGGTCCTTGTGATCCAGGCAGTCCATTGTGGTGAAGCCCAGTTTCCAGGCCTGCTGGTCCTTGTAGTCCAGGCAGTCAACAGAGGTGAAGCCCAGGGAGGAGGCAGTGCTGTAGCCCTGTGAGGACAGCGAGGCCGGGGACTGGCTTAGTGAGCCCCCCATCGAGGGCACAGTGATGGGGCTGAGGGCGCCCACGGTGCCTGACAGCTGCGAGTGCATGGGGGACAGGTAAGCGCTGCAGTCCAGCCCGGTGAAGTAGGAGGTGGTGCTGGCGTAGCCCTGGGTGTAGGCCGACGGCTGGCCGTAGCTCATGGGGTAAGGTGAGGGCCGCTGCATGCAGGGGGCCGAGGAGGAGGCCAGGGGGTCGGGCAGGGGCGAGATGGCCGGGCTCCAGATGGACACGGCAGTGTTTCCAGTGCTGGAGCTCGGGGCCAGGCTGGGGCCTGACTGGGCAGAGGAGGGGCTGTAGGAGCCAGATGGGTTAGGTACAGGATCAGGGGCGCTGGGTTCCTGCACTGGAGACGCCTTCTTTTTGGGAGGGCGGGGCTTGGACTGCCCACTGCTCTGCTGCTGCTGCTGACGGCACTTGGCACGGCGGTTTTTAAACCAAACCTGGAGGCCCAAAGAGACAAAATGCAACATGTTAGTGCGGAAAACCGCCGTGTGACGTGGAAATATGCGTCTTGAGTTGTAAATAGTTTGAGGTGTTGGGTTCAGAGGGGAGAAAGGACAAGCGTAACTGAAGTGTTACACCATCAAAGGATGTGCAGGAGAGAGCATCAATGCTGCTGTACTCCTTCTACACAAGGCGTTTGTTGCCTGTAAAGCCATTTACCTGCACACGTGACTCAGGCAGGTTGATCTTGAGAGCCACCTCCTCCCTCATGAAGATGTCTGGGTAGCGGGTCTTGGAGAACAGTGCCTCCAGGATGTCCAGCTGCGTCCGGGTGAAGGTGGTGCGCTCTCTGCGCTGCTTCCGGGGAGTGGCTGCAAACCCAAGCCACACGGAGAGGGGATTATTATACTGGCAGCAATAGAGAGACGACATGAATTGTGGAGCACAACTCAGACTCTTATTTTAAAGGGAACGTGTCATTTAAGGGATTATTTTGCTACGTTTGTTGGTTTCCAGCTGCGTGTGTGTGTGAGGATGACCACAAATACAAAAAATGGACGCCTCGCAGTAGCCTACATTGTGATGCTGTTCATGCTCCTGACATTAGTTTTGCTACAGGCTGCTTGTGACCAATAAGGAGACAAAGTTTATTTGCTCATCATGGCAAATGATTTTAAACAGTCACTTGGCACAAGCAGAAGAAGTTTATTCATTGAACTGTTTGTGCAGTCACAGTCATAGCTGCCCTCCATGGTACACAGCCAAATGCCTTGGTGTATTTGTTTCAGAACAAGTATAGTGAGGAATTATAGATGTAGTCACGGGAATTTGACATTCAGCGCAGCAAGTGGCAGTCTTATCTGAGCGGCAAGGACTTGGGAACGTTTGAGAGGGAAAAAAGTGAGGAGCAAAAAAAAAAATCTATGTCAAATCTTGTGTGATTCCTGACAGACACTGAACTCAGGAGTGAGCGCAGATGATCTGCGTTTCATGTTCATTAACGAATGCGTCTGTACTGATACATTACATCCGACAGCAGAGGAATGCAGAAATGAAAAGGTTGACATTTCATTAAATCGTCGGTATCTCATAACGAAAGTTACCCTTAAATAATAACTATTTTTTTAAAAATTGATTTCAATGTAGCCATGATAATGTTAAAGCTAACTGTACCATGTAACCATCATTATTCAACCTTCTTTATAAATACTTGGGCTCGTATGAAACGAACTGTTCATCCTCTTTATAATAACTTTCGTTCGCCACCGCGTTGCGCACAGCCTGAGCGTCTTTACGCATCATTTAGGATAGAACGTATGGCTACACTGGATGGCTGGAACAGGAGAAGACAAAGACAAGTCGAACAAAACAAGTTTTAAAATGTCACAGTTCATACTCACACGGATAAGCGACGGTTGTGTGCAGCACATCCATTCCGGAGCCAGGCAAATTTAACCCGTTCATGGTGTAATGGGGTTGCTTTATGTAGGACATCATCCTTACAGCAGGCTTTTAAAGTCCCTTCCGCTGACTTGTATGTCGGACACGCAACACAACAGCCGAGGGCCCCTCGGAGCTCCGCTGGGGGCGACAAGTCGGTGCGTCGGATCCAACCCGCTGCGGGAGAGAAGCGGGACGCGCCGGAGTAGGAGCCTCAAAGGGTTTTTGTTTTTTTTGTTTTGTTTTTTTTCTACCTGCAGTTTCAGCTTTTACTGTCTGTCAGCTTAGCAGAGCACACTGCAGCGCACTGAGCATCCGGACTGCGTCTCCAGGTCAGATTCCACGCAGTTAAGTCATCGCACAGGTGAAGTGGCCCCCGGATGCCTTTGCGCCTTGGTGAGGTCGCTCCACTGAGTTTCTTTGCCGGCACACGCTGCTAATTAGAGGGAGCAAGTGGCTCCAGCAAACCCCTCCCACCACACAGACACACACACACACACACACACACACCCACAAATACACACACACACACACACACACACACACACACTAGGTAGGTACACTGTTCAAAGCAACAGGCTACATAATAGGACGAACTGTGTGTACACAAAGTGTATTCTTATAAGTTGTAAATGTTTTGTCTTTGATATGAATAACCCTTTGAACACATTTGGGGTAAATGCACAAGTACAAGCTTACAAAGAAAGTGTAAAAATTATGTAAATATGTTCATGGACAACATAATTTAAAAATAAAAATTAAATCTAAATGATATGACAAAACCTGTTTTGGCTCTTGATTTTGAATCCGTAAGTCTGTCATATTCAAACAAATATTGTATACCTCCCACAAACCATTATTTTTTTTTAAATATTTCCCTTTTTTTTATATAGCCTAGTTTGTTTGAGTGGAGAAAATAAAAAGAACAGCAGATTTCTATATCAGAAATGATAATGTTTATGAATATGCCAATTTCCTCTCAGTTGTTGTTATGTCCTCCCTCAAACCTTCTGTCCTTTCCCTTTTTTCCTTCTGGTGATCAATTGACCTGCTGGGCATCTGTTGCAGTTCATACATTCACACAGAATTGACAGATTCCATCTCCAAAACAGCTGCATACACACATGCTGTATTCATACACACACACACCCCCACACACCCCCACAAACACCCAGATGCACAAAACCGACAAAGCTCATTTGCTTTATCATAATATGCTTTATCTTATCTCCAGATAAAGGGAGGAAAGACAGAGCAATCCGTTCAGTGGCGGAGCAGGAAAGGAGGCTGCAGGGAACCATAGCCGCACAAAGGGGTGAATGGACGGGTCGCTGTGTAGACGGGGGGGGGGACAGAAAGACAAGGAAACAGCCGAAGATCGAGAATGTGGCGACAGGAGGAGTCGATGGTGGAGGGAGGAAGGAGAGAGAACAATGTGGACAGAGGATTCAGAGCAAGGAGACAGCTGTGGCACCTAATGGAAACCTGCAAATTGACACACCAGTTTTGCATAGAAATGGAGAGAGAAAAACATGGGATTACTGGAGTCCCACTTTGTTTTTGTGGACCATGTGCAGAGAGAATATTGCTCAGGAATGAGTCTGAGATAGATGTGGGCATGTGTTGTGCTTAGAGGGAACTCTCTATATGTGCGGGCACATTTTAGGGTTATATCATGTTCTGACAACCTTTGACGAACCTTTTAGCATTATTTTAATTTGACCATTTTTAAATGATGACTGGTTCGAATTGATTCAAAATACTCTTTCTTTACTTTTTGGCATTTAATGCTGAGTTTCATTCACAGATTATTTTTCCATCTAGGACATTAGGACAATCTGTTAGATCAAAATATTGTAGAATTATTCTTATGAGGCATTACAATCACTGGCCAAAATGTGTATTCTGAGGTGGGAGTTTAAAAAAATCCTGCTGAGTGCAATCTTTTTTTGGGACTTATTTGTATCTGATAAAAAAAAAGATCATGTTATGCGAACACTGTCCAGATGATGTTGATTATGGCGATGCAACCTTCACCCAAGAGTGGAACAGCTCGTCCTGCAGCTGCAACAGCAAATAGGGAAGTAGGGAAAAGGACTGAGCTGGTATAATCCCTGCCCGACTGCCCTTCCCCCCCCAAAGCTGGACTCACAGAGACACATTCTGAATGATGACAAGCAAGCGTTTTTTATTTTAGGACTGAACAGAGTTTGTGTTCAACATACTGTAGGCCGGGCTAAGGCCGGAAAAGTCAGGAAGATGGACATACGAGCGAGAACAGGTACACGGGGGGGGGTGGAGGAGAAGCAGGTTAAGGGGCAGAGGGTGGGAGAGGCTCCGGTTCTTGTCCCCACTGACACACTGCTGCAGTTAATCCAGATTAGAGTGTCTAAAACAGGTCGGCTAAATCAGCCGGCCAGCCAGCAATACAGAGGCTGCTGTCAGCCCCAATCACTCACCCTGCGCACACACACACACACACACGCACACACACACACACACACACACACACACACACACACACACTGTAATAATCTCCTCTGTGCAAACCAGGTGCCACCAGCAGCTCAGCACAGACCGCCACTGCCAGTTAGGACTCATTCCAGTTGGAGCTCCACACTGTCAGACTGGACACGCACACACACACACACACACACACACACACACACACTCACACACACACACACAGGGAAGTCTATTACACCACCAAGCACTATATTCAGCACCCAATTACATTGTGGTTTCAAGATCCCTTTCATGCCCGTCTGGTTTATGAGACAGTGCACATGGGAGATACACAGCTAGCAGGCGTGATGACATTCAGACCCATGACCTAGTGTACATGTGTGCACCTTCCACCTGCTGAGTCACCATAAAGCCCAGTATGACCTGCAGATCTAACATGTCCTGCTTCAATGAATCTGACCCTCTGAGGGTGGAAGGTGCAGCTGAACACCCATAAAGGATAGGATCCCATTTTTCAAGTCTGTTCTAAAACATTCCCACCGGCTGCGGAGAGATCCCTTCTTAAAGTGATTTCATTTTCGATTGGATCTGCAGTAATTAATACCTTTCTAATGTTGTCATGTCAGCCGTGTCAATTAACAGCAGTATATGTCAATCCTGAAAAAAGGATATGAAGAATTAATGACTGGATAATAATAATAAACATGAGCATTCTGATGGTAAGGTTACTGGAGGCCTGGTCTGTTAAAAACTGCAGTGTAAAAACGATAAATTATGGTTTTGTGGGTGGATTATGGTTACATGAGGACAGAGCCACGCCAGGTTTCGCCCCCTGTTTCCAGTCATTATGCTATGCTAAGCTAACTTTCGCCCAGCTGTAGCTTTGCATATGAGCGTGGTATCGATCTTCTCATCTACTCTCGCCAAGAAAGCTAAAGTATATTTCCCAAAATGTCGGACTATTCCTTAAAGCTATTTAAGGAATAGGAATAGCTATTTATTTAGTAAATTCCATCTGGAGTCTCAATCCATGCGTTGCAAAACAATCCGGAAAACAGATTCATAAGGCCTCTTTCTCCCAGAAGATCATACAGTTTTTTACAGCAGCTAACTCACATTTCTCTGCACGAGTTCACTTTTTCAAACCTCTTCACGCAGTCAGCACAGCAGACGTCAGTGTGCACCAAACTGTGGATCACTTGTCATTGCTTTGACACACAATGCATGCAATGACCACATCTTTCAAATTTCACAAACGGTTTTCTCGCTCCAACTCAGCCACCACCAGACCTCTGTGTAAAAACACTCCATTTTGCACGTTTACACACTATTGTCAAAACTGTTACGTTCATGTTCAAAACCCAACGCAAATCAAAATGCATAAACTTCTAATTGGGACACCGAGCCCCTCATTTCATTCTTGGTTGACGTTGTTGTATGAAAGAGTGCCGGGAGATGCAGAATCCAGAATGTTTTGTGAGCGTATGGGAAGATGTGTGACGTTTCCCTGTTCTCTTCCAGTCACAGAGTTCTTTACAGCTCATCCCAGGACAGGCCTACAAAAAACAAAGCCTACTGAACCATATCACAGCATTTCTGATTCCTTTCTTTGGCGTTTACTGTAAGGTAGCACAATCCATGCAATAAAGGCCTGCTCTCCTTCTTTTTATTGTACTGGAATGTTTCCCACAAGAAAGCTGGTGAGGCTGTTTTCTGTTTTTGTGCCCCAAAACTGCGGAGAACCCTCGCTCTGGGTCTCAGAACAGCAAACTCCAGTCCAGTAACACATTATTAGACTGATGCATCAGTGTGTAAGGTGCGTTTTACTGTTGTAGCTGGTTGAGGTGGAGCTGGTGCGAACTACTTTATATACAGTTAGGTAACATGACAAGGGTCTCCAACCAGATACTATGTTTTTGTTAGGGGGTCACAAGCCAAAAACATTACATGTATTTTGTAAGCTCATCATGTTTCTCTATGTAAAATCTGAAAAGTAACCAGTAACTATAGCTGTTAAATAAATGTACAGAAAGATACACTACAATACCATTTCCCTCTGGGGTGTGGTGCAGTAGAGGTATAAAGCAGCATAAAATGGAAATACTCTGGTAAAGTACCTTAAAATTGTACTTTCCAGCATTGGAAAATGCCCATGGTATTTTAGAAAATAAATTTAAGACCTGTCTTTTGAATCTGGCCTTTAATTTGGGGTAGTTCTCCCTTGTCATTGCTTAAGTTTGTATTTTTGCTATTTATATATGTGTTCCTGTTGTTTTTCTTGTTATTGTTTTCTATGTTTCATGGTAACATATCAAAGATTGTACTCATTGTTACTGTTCATTTCCATTTTAGTTGTCTGCTTACAGTGAATTTGTTTTGAATCCTGTGCTGTGAAACCCTTCAAGCCTTGCACCTCTGCGTGAAGGTGCTATCCAAATCAAGTCATTATTATTACTATCAGGGAAGGGAATGTCTCAATTAGCGTAGAACTGAAAACTGCACAGTGATGACAAACCAGATTCACAGCCAAACTAACCTTCTTATGCAAGGTAGGTACGTTCGTGCGCGTGCGTGCGTGCGTGCGTGTGTGTGTGTGTGTGTGTATCTGTAATGAGGCAGGAGTTGCAGTGTGAGGTGAGGTGTGTCAGAGTGGAAGATGAGTGATTACAGTGGACAGTAATCCTGCAGATGGATTAGCAGGTGGTATTAGGAGAAGTGGGGGTGTACCACACGGCCACCTCTGAACTGCCACAATATGGAGCAGCAGCTCGCAGGCGCCTCGCCTCCGTCTGCCCCAGCAACACACGCCGGACATTGCAACGCACACCGTGGGACGGTTAGACAACACGAACCATGGCCACTGAACTGATGAATGGCTTATCAAGCCTACAGCGTTGATATTGCAGAATGCTGCTAGTTAGCGCAGGGTGAAAATCATGTGTATCTCCACAGAGGAGGTGTATTTTTCTATTAAATGTATGATGATTAGGCTTTTTTTGAGTTTATCTAATTAGTTTTCAAAATTTCTTAAAGCCAGTGGTTAAATTTTAAACAAAAAAAGTGTGTAAGAAGCTCTTTACCTGCCGGCAATGATGTCCTTGTGCTATCTCCCTCATGCTTTCACTTCAAGTGTTTAACGCCACACACTGTAAATATGACAGTGACTGTCCAGCCTTGTTAGTAAATCATTTCTTTAAAAAACAAACTTACAACCTATCCGGATGTCAGTTAGCCACGTTCCTTTATTGTGAACTATGACGTTGCAATGTGTATTACACTAGCAGATGTTGCTGATACATTTTCTCTTTATTGAAACTGAAAATGATATATTATAAGGACTCAGTCAGGAATTACAAATCTTATTCACCAATGTTTTCTGTCCCCAAATAATCCTTTATATTGTGCATCTAATAAAACTTTGATTTGATATTCAGTTAAACAGTTTGGTCGATGTCTGGGCAGTTTAAAATGCCCAGCGCTATATTCCAAATGTATTATCGTCCTCATCACAAGGTGCTGGTCACCACATCGAAGCAGCATTACATGTTCATGTCTTTTATTCGCTCCTTTGTCTACTTGCTTTTTCACGCATCAGGTTTTCAGAGGATAAGGTAAGTTGTAGTCACCTCAGAGGTCACAGAATTTTAGCAGACAGTGACACAAAGCTGCAACATTGTTTGATATTTTAAAAGACTGTAGAAAAAGTGTTTTACATGAATGCAAAAGGGCTCCCTAGTCCACTTACTGATGCTGCAGTGGAATATACTAAGAACACTACCATCATTAAGCTTAAGGGCCCCGTTGTTTGCGTTGCATTGGTAACATTGTGGAAATCCACCATGTTGGTGAAATAAATAAAATCAAAGGCCTTACATCCGAGCTCTTTAATTTATAACTAATCAACATTTTTTTGACAGAAGAGACACTGTTGCCCTTTTTTTCAGAGAGCTAGGTCTGGCTTCACAACACTGTCCTTGCAGGTTTGTTGGTTTGTTTGTTTGGGAATCTCAGCCAGCTAATTCCATTAAAGGTTAGTGATAACAGCTCAGGTGGGAACACAACAGTCATCAATCCGTAGCTGTTTTCACATGATTCACATGGAGTGTTTCTCCATGGCTGTCAGTCGGGTATGATGTTATACACAATCCTTGTCTTCCTGGGAATTCCCAATGGGTTGTTATGCCATCGGTGAGGAGGGTGTGAGGAGAAAGGAGAGTCCTGTCAGGAAGGCGCAGGTTTCTCAGACTCGCTAAAGAAGAGGAGGGAAAAGCCCCGGCTGGTAAGGCTGGCTTTGGGTCAAGTTTAGGCTGAGCCAAGTTGACACTCATCCCAGGCTCGCCAATAGACTGCCTGGGAGCGCAGGTTTCCCCCATGAATCTTCTGTGACACCATTTTTGCTTTTGAACTTACTCAAAGCCGGGTAAAAGAAAGCCTGACAGGTGAGAAGAAAGGAGTGATGTTGGGAAGTGAAATAAAACAAAAAAAGTTGGATTATTTTTTCTTCAAGCTGGTGGTTTTTCGGGTCATAGCCCAGGCTTTAAATGCTTTCCTGAAGAAGGACACCACAGCATTCACGAGTTAAAGATGAAATGTCGCCAAAAGTTGCGTTTTTGTAGGACTGTATGTGTTAATTTGCTTTTCATCATTATAAATCCAGCAGCCTTTTACTTGGGCTGCAGCTTTAGCCTCTCTTTGGCTGGGCCAACCTGCATCTTCTCAGGAGTAACGCTGACCAGCAGGAGGGCAATGTGCAGCTTTCCCCTAGAGGCATCAGCATGATGAGTGAGCCTTCACTGACATCTGCTGGACAAACATCATTCACTGTCTTTACTGTTTTATTTTACAATCGCTAGGACACAATTCTCAATACTTGGGTCACTTTTTCAAAACTCTTCACACAGTGATCCCAACAGAAGTCTATGTGGGCTACACTGTGGATCAGTTTTCATTGCTTTGGCACAAAATGCATTCAATGACGACGTCTTTTCAAATTCCATTCATTCTTTTCTCACTTCGACAAAACAACCGCCCAAACTCTGTGTACCTACAGGCCGATTTGCACATTCTTACATACAGTATTCAAAACCGTTAAACTTAAGTTCAAAACAGTAACATAATACAAAACTGAATAAGACAGCAATTTGCTACATTTCTACATTATTATTGTAATGAAATATATTATCGAATCTAAAACTTAAATACTATAAAAAAACAATTGGCCCAACCACAGTGGATTCCCATTGCAGCTGAACACCTAAACAGGTGTTACTGTTTCAGTTTCATTACCATCTATAAAAAAGGAGACAACTCTTGAATAGTTTTGTATTGTGATGTAAACATGGATGTGGCCAGAGATAGAGAAGTGGCTGAAAGAGCAAAAAGAGTGGCTGGGCGAGGGAGAGGAATATGTATGCGTGGTGGAATAAGAATCAGAGGAAGATCAGGATCTGTAGTCTCAGATGACTACTACTACTACTGTAACAGCCTAAGTCTTGTGTTGCCTTGTGGATGTATTTTAGAGAGTCCTGGAGATTGAAGGCAGGCCAATATTCATCTTTGTGGACGAGGCTGGTTTCAACCTGAGCCAAAACACGGTGACGAGGAGGGAATGTGATTGGGCAGAGAGCCACAGTGGATGTCTGATTCAATCCAGTTACATATATTGCAGTGAATTCTGAAAAATTGAGAGGTGTCCTTGTTTTACACAAGAAAACACTGTATAATGCTACATGTTGTTAGTGTTTTTTTATGTCTTTGTTTTATGAGTGACAAAGTGTGTGAATGAAGTGTTTTAGTCCATTTTGAATGTGAAGTTAACCGCTGTGCCGAGCTGATAGTTGGTTGGGAGAACTGTGTGAAGAGTTTTGAAAAAGTGACCTCAGTATTGAGAAGTGTGTCCTAGCGATTGTAAAAAACTGTAATGTGACTGACTTGGTCGTAGATGTGCCAAGAGGTGTTGCTGAACAGGCAGCTCACATGAAAAGATTTGTTTTTCTAACCATATTCTTTTATGTACGTCGAGTGTTACCGTGGTTTGGTGAGTTTATAATGAATTCAACACACACACAGTGGTGGGTTTGCATTCATTTAAATGCGTACAATAATTTTAACACCTTCAGTATTGTGGTTTCGTAGATTTATCGGTACTATCATGTTTGACCCTTGCATCTGAAAGGTTTTCTGGTGTATCTGTAATAATAATAATAATGCCAATGTTCTTTATTGGGATAAAGCGAGACTGGGTCTTTGATTTGGGAGGTGACAGACAGTACCGGTAGATGGCAGGATTATGCAGATGCGTCGAATCTGTCGTCAATTTACCACATGAAGAAGAAAAGCCACGCGCTGCCTTTCGGAGCCTCAGGGCGGCGCGTAATTAGGCTAGACTGTCAGAAGTCCAACATCGATTAATGTTACGAAGTCTAGTTGTTTAACTTGAGAATAATGACCAAATTCACTCTGTAGCAGGGCACATTTATTTAAAGTCATTCAGCAGGGAGCAATGTTTCGGCGACAGACATCAGCCATACAAAGAAAAACAGGAAAAAAACCTAGAAGTACAATAAACCCAAAACCAACTTAAAGAACTAAGAGATACATGTCTTAATTTGAACGCACTTTTGTCACGAATAGCCTTATTTTCCTCTTGGCTGGATCGTTTATGAGCACTAAATACCATATATCCAACAAACGCGAACGCAGCACCGCGCACACCCGGATGTGTAGCTTCCTGATGGTCGTGTTAAAACAATCTCGGCGGCTTTGAATCTGTGAGTCCGACCTTTAAAACCAAATGAGCTGTTTGTCGTGAGTGTTATAGCTAACGTTATATTTCGAAACGGATGAGTGGAAATGCCATTTCTGACGTGACGCTATCGTGAATGGAGCTGGAGAACAGAGCAGCCGCGCGACAACAACAACAACAACAACAACAACCACCACAACCTCCACCACCACCGGGAACGGTCGGCAGGTCCTGACATTTCCGGTCAGACGAGCGCGTTCAGTCACGTCCCGCGGGATGCTGCGAGAGCCGTATCCCTTCGTGGAAGACAGTTTCAGCCGCTTCCCGTCGCAGAGCAACATTTACGGGCTGTGTCAGGCCGGGGAGCAGGAGCTGTTGGCGGCCACCCTCAAGGGGAAGGTGCTGTGTTTCAGATACCAGGAGCTGCAGCAGAAAATCCGGCCTGTGGCCAAGGAGGTTCAGTTCACCTACATACCAGGTACTCGCCAGGAACACCAGGGGACAGAAACTTGTGCTTGAAGTACAGTACATGGAGCTCCACGCACATCCATATGGCAATCAGAGCAGGATCGGTCCCCTATAAGCCGCCCTCTGGCCCTCTAGGAATATTGTAGGGATATTTTTCGTGTTCAGTGTTTATTGTTTAGTAACTTCGACTGAATGGAACGTGGGTCAGCTGAATGTCTCTTGTCTAGGGGAACATAAATCAATAGCCAACACACATGCTGCACATTATATGCGTATACAGACACATACAGTGGTATAATGTGGCCAGCTACATTTACATTATTCAAGTACTGTCCACATTTGAGGTCCTTTCACTTCACACGAGGATTTCCATTCGACGCCATGTTATACTTCGACTCCACATTTCAGAGGGAATTGTTGTGCTTTTCACTCGACTACATCTATCTGACAGATTTAGTTACTTTGCTGATTACTATTTTCTATACGAAACATTATGATGAAACGTGTTGCAACCGCCCAACAGCATCCAAGTTAACTCCACCTCAACCAGCTACAACAGTGAAGTGCTACTCCCACAGTGCATCGATCATAATAGTTCAGTAATCTAGTCGGCAATCCTTTTTCATACGTTGCTTACTTTTACTTAAGATGCTTTAAGTACATTTTGCCAATAATTTTTGCATAGTTTCACTAAAGTAACGCTTTCAATGCAGGGCTTTGATTTGTAATGGTGACTCTTTTACTCCATTTCATTGTGGTGTTTCTGCTCTGACTTTAGTAAAGGATCTGAATACTTCCTCCACCGCTGCACATACGCATGGCAGACATACTAATTGTAAGCGAAAGAAGTACAAATAAAACCAAAAACGGAGCCACCGGAAAGTACAACTACGCATGCAGCAGCCATGACTTAATAACTATCCCACCGTGTGTATTTTCCACTGATCTTTGACTGCAGTCATCATTCTTCAACAGTCTTTTAAAAGTGCTGACATGAAAGATAGCAAATTTCAAATAAAAAATGTTCTGCCTCAAATAATCGGACTAAACCGACAAGTCATGGCCCAATCGGTATTTGAAGTATAACGTCTATCAGTTCTTCTTTTAGCAATGCAGCTTTTGTAACTCTGTTGCCTTCCATATATGCCGGTTGCTGGTTGTTGAAGATTTGAGCCTGTCTTCTTTATCTAGTTGATGCAGAGATTGTATCAATTGATGCCTTCAACAAGTCTCCACCCAAAAGAGGCCTGGTGGTGGGCATCACATTCGTAAAGGTATTGAGTTCACAAGTCATAGCATGTGTATACTTTTACTCTAAGGGTTGTAAATCCTTTGTACAATTATCGAAGCTTTGTTAATTATGGCTGACCCCCTGCAGGACTCTGGCGACAAAGCCACCCCCTTCCTGAATATCTACTGCGACTATGAGCCTGGCTCTGAGTTCAACCTCGAGTCCATTGCACGTGAGTGAAGCGGTCGCCCTGATGTGTACGGCGCTCGCTCTAACAGATGCTTCACGTGCTGATGCTGGTGTGTGTCTCTGAACAGAGAGTTGCCTGAATCTGGAGTTGCAGTTCACGCCCTTCCAGCTGTACCACACAGAGTAAGTTGGCTGCTGCAGGGCTGCCATCCACTGTGAACCAATGAACATACAATTGCAGAACCATTTAGCAGCTGACTTCGTGGTTCTGCATGGAAGTTATCCTGGAAATATAGTAAATGTTTCCAGTCCAATCACTGTGGTTATCAAACACGGCCTCTGTAGCTGCTAGTTCATTGGATGTAGTGTCAATGATGAACAAAATTTACAACTGAATATTATGAGGCGACTTTGTCAATAGAAAATGTTTATATGGATTCAATGATATGTAAATATAAAGTGCCCTAATAACACCGTGATAACATATCCATTATCGGCAGCATCTTCACTACATAAGCATTCTGATTATTGATTATAATAGATTTAAAATACCCAGAAACAACAACATTCCAACTCCTAGGACTTAACTAGTTAAAATGTCAACCGCGAATGGAAACCTATCAAATATATTCATTTATAAAGTAAAGTCATTTATAACCTGCTGCTTTTAGTGTATATATAACTATATTATTTCCAAGTTTTATATTCTTGTGCTGTGCTTAACCTTTACCTTACTGACACATTACTTTTATTGCTGCAATGAATTGCTGTTACCAATATTAATACCGAATGTCTTTCCTAACGTTTCATCTTGTATGAAATACTCCCCTCTTGGTAGTGTTGCATGGATGGCTTGTGTTAATAACTCCGCTTTTGACTTAGCTGTGACATTATGTTCAGACTTTAAGTACTCATAAATGGGTTTTAGTGGCCATCATATCGTCCGTCAGCCGCTTCTGCACAGACGGTGTCTGACGGAACACGTGACCGAGCGTATCTGGATAGTAAATGTCAGCACTCTCTCTCCGTCAGAGTGCAGTGTGACGATGGAGGCCGAGAGACAGTGTTTCTGCTCAGTGGTCATGACCAGAGGATCCACCTGTACAAGGAGGTCAGATCAGATGTGTGTGTGTGTGTGTGTGTGTGTGTGTGTGTGTGTGTGTGTGTGTGTGCTCGCTCTTGTTTTATTACATTCGTGGGGCCCAAAAACAGGGAGCCCACTATACTTGTGGGGCCCGACCTCCTTTGTGGGGCCAAAATGCTGAACCCCACAAGTTTAAAGGGCTTTTTGAGGGTTAAGACTTGGTTTTAGGGTTAGAATTAGGTTAGGGTAAGGGTTAGGCTTAGGCATTCAGTTGTGATGGTTAGGGTTAGGGTAAGGGGCTAGGGAAAGGATTATGTCAATGACGGGTCCCTACGAAGATAGTGCCGCAAACCTGTGTGTGTGTGTGAGACAAGATTTGGGCCCAAACTGGAAAATGTATATTTAATCCTTTCGTCTTCTTTATCTGTATATTTATATATAAATGTATGCGTGTATGTGAGTATATGTTCTCAGGTGTATTTATTTTGTGACACCTTCAGTACCTCTTTTCAAAAGTATAAAATGTCATTTATTTAACTAACTCATTACTATTTTATTCTAAAACATTTAATTATGTCCTTTAATTACATTTATGTGTGTAAGTATTAATGATTTATTTTGCTTTTCAAAATGAAGAAATTATATTATATCTTCTACAAATAGATATGCTAAAAGACTGGTGCGTTCGTATTGTCTTCATCATCAAAGCATTGTTCAGCCTGACTCTCTGGGATTTCCAACAGAACGCCTCCCTCCACCAGTTTGAAGAGCAGCCAGTGGAGAGACTCTTCCCTGAACTACAACAGCTGCCCAGCAAGTTAGTCCCTTTTGCCCTGTGTTTGTTTTTTTTTTTTCCCCCCCCCCCCCCCCCGTGTGTTAATCAGACTCATGATTTTTCTGCACAATCCAATTGACTTTATTCTCAGATCCTGACTCCAAAGACTATTCTGTTCATGCTCAGCCAGTGGGTGCCAGATAAGAATGTTGAAAGATAACTAGCTAAATGTACTAGTTTGCATGACCCATATGTGTAATGCTTGTGTTTCCCCTCCCTCCATGCAGTGTGCTATGGCTGGATGTGTTGGGTATAGCCGGCGGCCGACGACTCTCAGCGTTTGGCTGTCAGAACGGCTGTGTTGGGCTGGCTCTGGTCAACCAGACGGGACCAGGTGAGGGACACCAAACACAGAATAACGGTTCTCTGAGATCCACACAGGTTCAGCTCACATGGCACGCCTGGTGACTCCTTTTCACACAGTTTCCCTCCTTCCTCCAGGGGCGCTGGACACATCTGTGCCTTTGGCCAGACTCCTGTGTCGCATTATAAAGTGGGCAGTATGCATTTCCCTTACAGGCACTGCACACCCACACAGGCGTTTTCACTTCTTGTGGCTGATTTGACCGCTGCTAAGGTTAAAGGTCCCTATCAGGTGCAAACAAACTAACAGGCGAGTTATAGCGATGCCATTCAAGCACGGCACGTACACACTCACGTAGTCATGAGACTGTTCCTGCATTCATAATTTGTGACAGCTAAAGTAATTGCAATCGATTCATCTAATGTAAAAGGAGCTAAAGACGATTTGCATATATCTGGTTTCACTTCTTCATGAACTGCTACAAATGTGTAACAAATTTAGGCTAGTTGAGTGGGGGTGAGCAGTCCAAAGTCGGATGGTTTTCCCGCTCTTCCCATTCTGTTGACATTGTGTGAGTGCAGCACGTGTCTGAAACCACGCCCTCCTTCGCTCATTCACAATGGTGGAGCGGGGGTGCCAAACACGGGCGGCTCCATGAAAACAACACAGGGTGGTCCGTGCTGAACCAGGCTCAACTTTTGCTGCAACGCAACTCGACGTCATCGAGCGGGGCGCTGTGTTGGATGTATATCTACTGTTTGCCTTGTGATTGTCGTGACGAAAGATAAGATAGTCCCAAACTCCTGTCTGTGTGTGTGTTGTATTGCAGTGTTTTGGCATCTGATGAGCCTTTTAAAGCATTTCTTTTATTCCACCTGGACTTCCTGGATCGTACCCCCACCAACACAGCCCCCTGCACTGTTTTAACGAATCCACGCTAGGCGATGACAGTGTGACTGTGAGCCAGCATGCACAAGACCAGGACCCCGAAACTGAAGCAGCGCAATGGAATTCAGCATTAAATGACTTCTTGGCATTTTGCACTTAGAAAATGTGAAGCATTACTTTGTGGGGTTGCTAGCAGAAACTTGCTATGGACACTGCTGGTTTCATTCCATTGTGGACATTTTTGAGGGCACTACGTAGTGCATACCGCACATTTTACACTCAGAATTCAGGCACTGGCCGACAGTATAACTAGTGCATAGTAAATAGGGAGGGATTTCAGACACAGCTGAGGTCTAATCAGCCAAAATAATTCAAAACACCTGTGTGGGTTCAGCGTGGATGTGCAGGGACTTTACAAAGTAGTGTGTGAAGAACTAAACTCTTCATTATGATACATTTAACATTATGGCTGGTGTGTATCACTGAGCTGCATTCATTCTATTAAGATCAAACCTCATCTGTCCAACAGGGGATACGTTATTGCATCTGCGCTGTATGACTTTTTCATGTACTGTAAATAGTGGTGTGACACTATGAGAAATGAATGTTGGAAGCAAAAATCCTATTTTGTCAATTTGATTATGAAGACTGGTCCTAAATTCCTCTTTTCAAAAATATTTATCTTTTCCATAGTTTCCATCTTGGTTCTGTATTAAATGACTACAAGATGCAGTAATCCTGGATAAGCTGCAGGGCTGTTCCTGTTTTTTAAGGATTTTGTGTGTTGTTTTTTTTTTTAATCAGAGGTTTTGCAGAGCTGGCGGTTCCAGTTTGACAGTCCAATTTCTACTGTGCTGCTGTTCCCTCTGAGCTGCCAAACGGAGCCCAACCAGCCCAGTGGAGAGAGAAGTATGTCACTGGGCTGTTTTAGTTTCACATCTTAGGACCTGTATCCCTGCCTCTTCTTCAGTTTGCTCTTTTTTGGATGTGCAGTGGGACCTATGTCTGGCCATCACTGCGGAGGGTGTTTTGACTGATCGTCTGTGTACTTTGCTTTTTAGGTGCGGCAGTGGAAAGCTACAACCTTCTGGTAACCAGTAATATAGAGATGGCAGTGGTTTACAGGTCTGAATCAGATAACTTTATAAAAGTTATCAGTGAAATCAAAGATATCACTTTGGTTTGGTGCGTTGTCTCTCAGACTTCACACTCTGCGGCTGAGATAATGGCTCTAGGCTGAGTTCAGAACAGTGTGTTGTGTGCGTGTCTGTGTTTTCTCAGGGACGTCCAGCAGCGAGGCTTGTCTCGCTCTGTGTGCCTCTCAGAGAGTGACCAGTGGGACGCCGTGCTTTGTGCTCTGGTCATTGACCTGGATTTTGACGGGCAGAAGGAGGTGCTGTTGGGAACATACGGGCAGGTCAGAGCTCCTCTTTACTAATGGACTTGATTGATAGTACTTTAAAGGATAAAGCTGGTGATAGTCTAGATTTTCATATTGTCAATAAATTCCATGAAGTTACTTTCCGACTTCTTCAGCCCGTCTGTGGCAGCCCCAAGCCCACTGACCCCACTGAGGACATCAATCTGTTTAACAAAATAGATCTTTCACTTAAAAAAAAAACAAAAAAAAACGCTCAGTCATTTCCTAGAACAGCTGCTCACTCTAGTTTTTAACAAGTGTTTCTCAAACAGGAGGAAATAGCGCATTTGTTGGGGACTATTTTCCGCTGCAGATACGTCACAGGACATGTTTGTTGTCACTTTTCAGGCATCTGATTAGAATGACTGACTGATGGGGCGAGATCGTGACGATGACAATGTTATCTGCCTTTCTGCCATGCAGGAACTTCTTTGTTACAAATTCCAGCCGGCAGGGAGAGGAGAAGATGGACAGTTTCAGCTGCAGTGGAGGCGGAGCTTCAAGAGTCCTTTGCTGTCCATCATCTACGTAGACTTGACCGGGGACGGTTTGCGAGAGATGGCTGTCCTCACACTGAAGGGCCTGCATATCTTACAGGTACTGTATGTAGCAGACAGCTCTGTTACAGTGATCTATGATACTACTAAAAGCTACATTGTAGCTTCCTGTCAGCATCAGTACCTCTCTGCTGTTGTTCTGCATATCAGCATAATAGATAGCTCACCTGCTTACTAAGTCAACACAAAAGCATGCCCCTAACCTGAGAAAAGATATTATTTCTAATGGAGAGGTGAATTAAAGAAGCATCAAGTAATTGCTGACCTCTACTGGCCACCAGAAGAAATTTCAGGTTTTTCAGCTGTTCTGTGACTCATGTTGTAGCACCATTCTCCATCGCTGAGCAGTTGAAGTTGGCCAACAACCCTAACATGATGTGCATTTGAACAATAAGTATCTCACTTCCTGCACCATTTCAGCTTTTTCACTCTCACGCATCCATTACCAGCTCAGCACAATCCCCAGCAAGACAACTACCGCACCTCTTCTAAAGCGAAGCTCAGGGCTGATATGTCTTCTGTGCAAATGAAGCCAACACACTTCCTCGGGTCTGTCTTAAATACGGTGTATCTCACTTGATGTTGTGTTATTTTGTTCCCTGTCTTTTCAGCATACTCTTACCCGCACTGCTGATTTGGTCCTGGAGAGGCTCGCCCGGAGGGTGTCACTGCTGACAGCTGGCTCTGAGCGGGACTCAGCCAAAGCTCAAGACACAGTGGAGAAGGATGCCCCAGCTAAGAAAGAGGAATGCTAGCTCAGACGCCATCAATTTAAGAAAAACTGCATTTTGTGTACATGTGTAAGTCCCAATGGTTCAGACTGAAGTGTCGGCCTTATTTAACAGGTGTAACGTGAACGATTTTCTCAGCAGTATTCCTGAACACTTAAATTTAGTTGGGATGACAGACACTAGTTAGAAAATGAATGTAGGTCAAATAAAACGGATTGAAGAGCTCACATTAAGCTATGATGGGATGTGCTGTAGGTAGTGTACACTCATTTGCAGATAATAAAGGACACGTTTGGGTCTATATGCGCTATTCTGGTTGCTGTTTAACAGGTCAAAAAAGATGCCAATGGGGTGGATTATTTCACTGCTTTCTAATGCAAACCTCCTTTTTATGTCATCTTTCTGAGATGTCAGCATAGTGACACCTGTTACCAGAGAATGCCAGAAAGAAGTGGAACTGTGGGATACTGGAAGTGCACCATTGGCATATATATATGTTTAGATTTTTGTTTAAAAAAACTAATAATAGTGAAATGATACTAAACATAAGATCAGATGACTTTAAATAGTATTACATGATCATAAAGTTCCAATTTATTTTATCAGTATACCTGAGGTGTTCTAGTCAAGGAAAATCCAAACTTAAAAAGCAATGTCGGGAACGTTTAGGGAAACTATAAAATGAGGTCAAACCAAGTAAAATATTCGTTTGGAGATAGTGAGATGAAATGGAAAAGCAGTGGCTTCAGTCCACAGTTGCTTCACATCAGATGGATCTTTGCTTCACTGGCCTCGTCTTTCGGCCGGTCAGTGGCACTGTAGTCCTCCCTGGCGCTCCCAAACTCTGTTTCCCCCCTCTCGCACTACAAAGGCAACAATAACAACAGCTGCACTTATCACACGGAGGACTCCACAGAGGAACATGACGTGAAGATGACTTAAGAAAGCTTTCCTCCCGCGCCTTGCCTCTGCGAAGCGGCTGCACTTATTTTCCTGGCTGATCGGCTTGTATTTTAAGGCGCGGGGTTGTTTTGCGCGTCAACAATAAGGAGCATGCTGCCGGAGCGGCGCTGAGCGCGTTAAATGAGCACATTTCACTCAGTGGGGTTTTTATATTTAGCCCTGTGAGGGACGCGCGGGACAAGCAGCAGAGCAGCGGAAGGGGAGACCCTGATCCCGGCGTTGTCTGACATTTTGATCCCTTTGAGGCCGTTTCGAGCCCCCCCCCCCCAAAAAAAAACTTATCGTTCATATCGCGGTGCGCGTTGTCTGGCTATGTGGTGGTGAGGGCGCTGTGTGTGTGTGTGAGTGTGTGAGGGGGAATAGCGCAAACTGATCTACTGCTCCGGGGGGGAGATGATGATGGCCGGTGGTGGCGGAGCAGCCGTGGACCATAACGGGATATACTCCAATCCTAATCTCCACAGCCTGCAGCAGCCCCTCATGGAGGCTGAGAACCCGGACTCCCGCAAACGACCGCTGGAAACTCCGGCGGAGGAGGCCGGCTGTACCAAGCGCACCAACACTGGAGGTAAGAGGCATACACACCAAGAAGCAGCTCATCCAGCGAGTCTCCTCCACATGAAGTCAGATCTGCTGTAGAAGCCTTTGCATGCACTGCCTTCGGTATCACCCCACTGCATGCAAAGAAAGTGCGTGCAGCATGGACGCAGATTTGGGCTGCATATGCGGCTAACACATGCAGCACCTGTGCAGTTGGCACTTTGAAACACTGGCTGTGTTTATGGCTGTCACTTCATACTTCACATCCCAGCATGGAGAGCAGCCTGCAGCCAGTGAACGGCCTCCTCAGCTCAGGTCAGCTTTGAATTTGAACCCAATCACCTCTCCGCTCCACATCTGGAGGTACACATCTGAAGTCTTTCGTTCAGTGGAGAAGTGTAGAGGCTTTAGTACTGCAAAGGCCAAGCATTCACAATAAACCTCTTCACAGTTCAGCGTTGATCTGTGAACCATGACAAGAAATGGACACAAAATAACAGTGCTCCTGTGTTCACTTGAGATGTATAGGCTAAAGGACTTTGTAGATTTAGTGCCAGTGTTGTGGGAGATTTTAGTGGGATATCCCTTCTGCTTCAGGGCTGGAAATATGCAACGGTGTCAAATTAACACTGTCACAAGTTAAGTGTTTTGAAGTAGAAACGTTTGGGAGTGAGCTAATCAGGAAAACCACCCTGTGTATAATCACACAACCCTGTATAGTTCACTCATCACCTTTGTAGCCTAGATTCCTATCAAAGTCAAGTTATTTATAGGTAGAGGAGTAAGCCAAATCTCAGCATATGTTTGGTATTTTTGTTAGCCTGTCATTATGTTTGCCATACCAGGTTTTAGGCTGTCTGGACTGTTAGCACACTGTGTTGATGGTCAAATTACAATTCTGAAATACTAAAATGCAGATTATAAGCACGCAAGTGCTCAGTGAGCACAGCTGGGTGGTGTAGATGTTGACCAATTAGGGCCTTTTTTGGGGAAAAAGTGGTTGGTTCCATCTATACATGCATGAGAATCTAAACTCACACATTTAAAGTGAAAGCTAATAACAGATTGGAAATGTTACAAGCACATCACAGAAAATCAGGGAGTAATGAGAATAATCAGAACTACTTGTTGGGGGGGGGGCTACGGAAATATTTTAGATAATTGATCCTGATTTCTTTTTCTGGAGGAGAAATAGTGGTGGCCAAAAACAAAACAACAAGGAGGTGTGTGCACACTTGCTTTATTACTCATCAGTAAGATGTCGGAGTGCAGCAGTGAGGATGACGGCTGATTGAGTATGCCAGCTACTGTACATCTTATTTCAGCTTGAGATTGTTCTAGTCTGCAGCTCAAAGGGACCACTTATTCAAGAACTTAATGTTAATTAGACGTCCATGGAGAACAGGCAGTTTCTTCACCATATGTTACTGAAATTTCCTTAGTCTGTCTTTGCGTCCCAGGCACCCCGCCAGTCGATGATAGCAGCATATTATATCCTATTTCAAACAGCATGAGTACGTCTTTGCTGCACCTCAGAAATGTAAGATCAGCAAGGCACATAAGGACCCTAGTGCCACCAGACTGTATTTTAGTGCAGATTCAGCCCCCATATGTCCTCCATTAGCACACCTAAAACTACTGTAGAACAGAGAAGTCACATAGTGATCCTGCTTCTAGGAGAGTTTCCCCCTTTTAGCTGTAGCAGAGACTTCGCCATGATCCTCCCATCCTGTATGGTGATATGAATGGCTAGACAGTGTGAAATTGCTTTTGGAAAATTTTAATAAATACTAAAAATACATAATTGACACAGACTGCGCTGACTTTCTGATGGTTTCACCCACCATTTTACCAGCCTGACTCCATGTTCTTTTAAGGCATCTCAGTATCACAGCCCCACTATACTTCTAGAATCTGGAGCTGCACAATTAATCATGTCCTGATGATGGTCTGGCCCTGAAGAGGCTGCCTTGTTTTCTCGAAGGCAAAGGTGTTCCAGATGGCTTCCTAAACAAGTTCTTATATGTGCCGAATACCCGATCACTTAACAAGGAAAACAGTGAGAAAATCCAATTTGTAAGCATTAATGTCTTATCCCTGAAAAAAGATGGACACACACAATTCATATTGTAAAGTATAATGAAGTATGCAGTATACTTTTCCCCACCACAACGACCTATGATGAACCTTTTCAAATAAATGTTAAGATTCTGGAATTGTATGCACTGAACATATGCAAGAATAACTAGTTTTGTGAGGCCTTTTAAGAGCAGATTTATGGTTGCCTTTTAACATACGTTCATAATTTGTAATGGGAGATTTGGTTTGTGTCTTTTAATACTGAACTGGAAGTGTCACAAATGAATATAACGTCTGCCTTACTTCCCTGTAAATTCTCAGTGCAGTACTGGCAATACATACGGAATGATAACTGGGGCCAGGCCGATTTAAGAACCACTGGTTTATGCAATTACTAAAATTAGTATTTCTTGCATTGAATGCGTAGTTTGACCTGAACAGCTGAGCCCAACAGCATCTATGCTCACTCATGGTATTTAATAACAGTCTACAGGCCCTTTATTGCTCTTTAAAATCACTACAAATGTATTTAAGGCGTTATTTTCCCCTAAAATAAATTACATTTGAATGGTACAAGTAGGTTAAGGATTGTCTCTAAGGTGTTAGCATATGCAGTAGCTCACCAAAATTTCGATTTACAGAGGTGAAATGGCAGCCCATCTTCCGGTCATTCTAAGTATCTAATTTGAGAAGAAAGTGCAGATCTTTGAGGCTAATTTGGACTGCAGTACTACAGGCTGAGCTCAGGAACAGAAGCCCCCTATATGTTGTCATGAAATGCACATTTAGACCATTTGTAATGACTCCTACACAAATCCGATGTTTCGTAAATATCTTGTCACACGGTGCTTTATGTAATGTGTTTTAGCATCACCTCCCATTTGATGTGATCCACGTGCATTATTTGTAACATTGCAAATTCACAGCCTGTCTGGCAATAGTGGTAGACAGCCTGATAATCCTCAGCCGTCCCTGTAATCACCAACCCCTCGACTACGTCTGATATTGATCGCGTTATTCCTACCGAAGTGATCATTAACATGACTGGCAGTTCCAACAAAGAGAAGAAAGCCTGTGCTCTTTCAAAGCCGAACCCCTCGCTGTGCATTAAGAGCTGTGGACACTGAATGAGGGAAATTACTCCTCTTTTATCAGCATTGCCCTTCTCTCCTCAAAATGAACATCTTTCATTCATTTCTCTTTCTAATTACCCATACCCTGAGCCCATGTTGCTGGCAAGCATGTGCCTTCCAAAAGGTTGTGTGGCTGAGGGATTAGGTATGATCTCGTAATGTTGCTAATGGAAAGGTTGGCACAGGAATGTGAGCTGTATTTTTATTTTTATTTTTTTAATTTTTGGTGGGAAGGACACAGGTGCCCTTGCAGAGCGATGTGACGTGAGCGGACTGTGAATTTGCCAGGTGGCAGTGAAAGAGAGAATGAGAGAGAGCGATTGAAATGAAGACAGAGCAAAGCGGAGAGATAGATAGACTGTGAGAGGGAGTGGAGTCTACAGGGAGGCTGTATCTATATACTAGAGCATCTCTCAGTGAATAAGACTGGTAGAATTTTCTGGAAGGCATTCGCTCCAAAACCAAGGCTTGATTTGTGGATGAAACTAATCATCAGACAGGAAAAAAAATTAGTTCCTTTTTTTTTCTTTTGTTTTTTAAGCAGGTTTCCTGGAAACCACTATTAAATGAAGCTGGACCCCCCTTGTGCGCACACAGACGCTTACACACATGAACATTGCAGTTTTTACACCCATTCAGTCACTTAAGATACCTCTCGGTGTAAGATTTATAGGCGTAGTGATTGGCTTCATCACCCCCCTCCACCATTCTGCGGCACTGCCATTTGCAATGGTTGATGAGCCCCTCCGCCCTCTCAAACATGGCCGTCTAAGGGATTGGGGGTGGGGGAAACGAGGAAAGGAGGGTGGGTGGCGTAAGGCACGCTGTCTGAGATCACTCCTCCTCCACCTCCTTCATCAACTGCTTATTTTATCCATACACTTCTTCAGCCACTGTTGAAGGTCACTCTACATGCTTCCCCATTCAACGCTGAAGCCCAGCTCCCCCAGCCACTTCACCTTTGTCACTTTCCACTTAAAAAAGTGAGTGAATGGACTGCCATACTTTATAGTGCTGCGTCAAAAGAGGCGGAGTAGGGGAGAAAATTCAATTTTTTGGGACCGGCATCAGGGGGTGGGGACATGACGTGCTGGAGGGAGGAGGCTACCCATTGGCCGAGCGAGGTGTCAGTCCTGCGTGCTACTGCAGACGGACAGGCCACTCGATGAATATGGATGAGAGCAGTGAAAAGGGTGATGCGGCAGGGAAGACCCCCCCCCCCCTTCAAACCGATGCAGGCTTGAACAATGCGTGCCGTCTTTCACTGAAAACACTGTGAGCCTGCATTAGCATTTTCTCAGACAATTGAGGCTCTGGCCAGCTGCAGGCATGGCTCGGATGCTGCGGTGAAATCTCTTTTTCTGCACCCACTGATGAATTAGACCTCGGTGAAAAAGTCGACTGGCCGCATTCCTCAACACTACCATTGCACCTATGCCTAGGCTAATGTTAAGATCCCCTTTAGAGATTGTGCCCCGGCATTGATGGCGATCTGACAGAGGACTTGAGAAGCAGCAGATCTCAGAATGGGTAAGCCTCAAACTCTTTTTGTTTGACTTGTTGAATTTATCCATCATGCTAGAATACATGCAGTTTCATACACCTAAAGCTCATTTGTCCATTATTGCTCATTTTTGTTCCATCGTCCTTGCTGCCTGTCAGCAGCAGGTTAGTCCATTGAAATGCAGAATGGGTACTTGGAGGGGTAGTGAGAAGGAGGGAGGACGGTCACAAGGCATTTCCTCCTGACCCACCCCCCTTGAGTGACTTAACTAAACACATTTGGCTCAGCGTCCGTGTCTCTGCTCCAAGCCATCCTTCCAGTATTGGAAGCAGGGGTTTGAACTAACACCCCACTGGCTCGGCTTCCCAATGTGCCCCACTGCTCCCGTTCCCTGGCGGATTGCAGCAACAGATTGCCATGTTTACTCTACCACATGACGCCATTAAAACCTGTGACTGTGATCTCAGACACTAGGACAGAATTAAATATTGACTAATGACAGCAAACGTGGCTGTTAGGGCAATGGAGGGAATCTTAGTGGCTTCCTCCCCTGCTGGGTTTACTCTGGTTGAAGATGAGCAGAAAGTTACGCAGTGGGTTTTGGCTTGTCTGTCAACAACAGGTCTTTGGATGTTTGAATTCTGCAATCAGCATCATTCAAATTCAATTCTTTGTGTGGCTACGGTATCCGATATCTTATGATAGGAGTGAGGGCTCAAAAGCTTTACGGATACCGTGTCAGACATGCATGATCTTTATTTTTTCACCAAGGTCATTTTATTGTTATTCATTGTGAGAAAAGCGGAGAGCTGACTGTAATGTAGCATGAAAATCTAAAGATCAGACAATAGCCAGAGATGAACAAACATGATTTATTTCCTATTTCTTTTTCGTAGGGTGTTCTCAAAAAAATGACATATTGACCAGCACCTGACATATTTACTTGCTTTTCATGGTGGTGTAAATTTTCACTTCATGTCTGTGCGGTCAGGTAAATGTGGGTATAATACGTTCTGGGATTTGGGATTGTCTCCACAACCATGGCTAATTAATCTAAATCAAAAGTGAATTCCATTAACAATCATGCCATTGTCTGTATATTTGTCAGAGTCATTGGTTATGGTGATGTGCATGAAAACAAGCTTGTGTCTGAATGGAACATGAGGGGCATATTAATGCAATAAGGAGAAGAGCTAACATGTAGGCTGTGAAATTCCTTAATGTCACAGTGCCATGTTCATTCACATCTGAATCTAATGAGTGCATTAATGAGGCAACAGGTTGGTCTCAGTGCAGGGCGGTCCACCTCCATCCATCCGTCTTTCCTTCCCACCGTGCCGGTCAAGCCCCCACATACGATCCCCTCCACAAAACATAGGATGCAGTGACATGGTGACAGGCTTTAGCGTCCGCAATCAAAAATCTGTATCATACCACACAAACGTATTTGAAATCTCGTCCTACAAAGATGGACATTGCCTTTTTTACATCTCTGCCCGCTCAAGTGACGTCACCCTTGAGGCAGCTGAAAAGGATCGAACATGACGTCATTGCATTGAAATCAGCATGCGGAGGGGATTATTTGTATCAGTGCTAAGAACGGACCTGTACCAAGTGTTTACCATGATGTCATCGATATAATATTTGGAATTCAGTGGGGAATTACAGCCGCTCCACATCTATAAATGTAATATTTTTGATATATGTTGGCAGGTTCTTTATTTATATTCGGGTCCAACTCAATATGTGGTTGATTGCTTTTTATTAGATAAGCGGACACAATGTGATCAGGGTTTTCTTGGAAAGACAATTTCCCCACTTTAGTGCTGATTAATCGTTAATTAGCATTTTAGGAAAAGGAACTTTCCCAACTGCAAGGGAGAAACATGTTTGGTTGCAAATTCTTCAAACTGATGTGCTGTCAATCACTGACTGCTACAAGCCACTGCAAGCCACAGAAGCCCCTTCCAAAATGGAGGAGATTTAGACCATCTTGGCAGTATAGCCTTTGAACAAATCTGTGGGATTGGTTCCCATATGTTCATCTCACGTCTGATAATTAAGAAGGATCACTCTGTATTGGCATTCATGAACGGCATGGTTAATGACTTGCGTGTTTGCATTTAGTCCTCTCTGTGTAACTTTCATTCTCAGAAAACACATGGCTACACTCTTAATTCTACATTCGTTTTATTCATGTGAGAAATATTCATGTGAGAAGAATGATTAGTAACACTGGACCTGGCTTTGTATTTAGTCAGTGGCTAGAACTCCTTGAAAACAGTTAAAATTAGACCTCTGCAAACTGGAAAGGAGGTCATCATTTACTCCACAAGAAATCTGGGACAGGACACAGAACATGTCACCAATCTGAGATAAAATGTGAATGCACCGAAAAGCTACAAAGATCTCAAAAGGCAAAATCTCCTCCCAGATACCTTCCCTTTACCAGAGGAATACACACACGATTACAACAACATTATGTTATTGCCTTTCCCCATATATGTCAAATCTACTGTATGTATTGACATTGTTAATTTTTTTGCTTGTTCAGGGTATTGGGGTTTGGGTACCAGTATGACGATGTCCAGAGCTACTTTACCAGATCTGACCCTTTCCCACTTTGTGTGTCTCTCCCCCAGAGGAGGGTGAGTACTTCCTGAAGGTGCTGATCCCCAGCTATGCAGCCGGCTCTATAATTGGCAAGGGCGGCCAGACCATCGTACAACTGCAGAAAGAGACGGGTGCCACCATTAAGCTGTCCAAATCCAAAGACTTCTACCCAGGTAAGAATGGACCCTCAGTAATTAGAATCGATGAGCATAAAGGCTTTTATATATATATATATATATATATATATATATATATGAGAGGAGTCTTCTGACTCATTACCCAGCTGAAGGAGTGATGCTTTGGTTTAAGAGAGCATTTGATATGTCCACTTCATTTGGCTTTTCATGAATAATTGCAGTCCATTTTTATCACACGCCAATTGTAAACACTTTGAACGTGATTATTCTTATGTCCTTGAGGGACTAAACATGCATGTACCGTAGATGTCACAGTACAGTTTTTTTTCCTCAGTATTCTTGGCTTCATGTGCATTACAAGAAAAGAACTGTTTCACTTTTCTGGGAGAATTGCATGGGGCTGCCA
>CM022491.1:18744634-18835693 GCA_011952105.1 Coreoperca whiteheadi | reverse complement strand
AGGGTTTCTTGGATTAAAAAAAAAAAAAAAAAAAAAAATTTTTTCCTTTTTGGGGAGAATTGCGGGGGGGGGCCACATTTGACCCCCCCCCCCCCCCCCACACACACACACACACAAAAAAAGCACAAATTCTATGACACGGAGGACATGTAGTGTACATCGAAAGCATTAATTGTACTGGAGAGTCGCACTCGGAAAAGGCACTAGGAGAGGGATGCTCGTGCAGCTCGGTGACCCCTATCACATGGAGGGCAAAGCTGAACCATCTTATCCTCCAAACACAAACGCCTGAGTCGTAGAGGAGTCTGCGTGTTTGTCCTTCATGCCTCAGAGGAGGCTTCAACCTGCCGAAAAATAACAGGTGCCGACGGTTTCGCTGCTTATTAGGTCCAGATGTTTTCTGTGATAACTGATGCAAGCAAATAATCCCCGTGTAGTAGTATACCTTTTACTGTATATATATATTTATAACATATAATTACCTCCTTTGGTAGCAGTAAATTGGTGGCAGTGCACATGACCTATGAAATATGAGTATTACAAGATACATATGTGGGAGATACTACAGATGTTGCAATTACAGGGTTCACAGTCAGTTCTTCGATTGCCTTAAGAAGCTACCAGCAAAGACAGAGAAAGATTGTTGCAGAGAACTCCGTTTTCCTTCATAATGGCTACCTTCATTATTGAATGTGTCCTGTGACCTCGACAATTTCAGCTGAAAAAGAGTCCTTAGAGTATATAGGGCACAAAATATTACACTACCGACTGGAATAATGCACAACATGTTTTGAATTTGACCTGTTCTGTTGGGAGTTACATGTGATATATTGGACTGACTGAACCGTGGCAAGGAATTACTTGGCTCTGGGGGAGAGGGAAAGAAGGATGTGCTAGCAAATATTTTTCTTGTACTTTTTCTTCCACCATGTTTCTGTTAGCCCTGATGCCAGAGGATAGAGGGTGTTGTATGCTGTACAGATTGTAAAGCCCCTTGAGGCAAATATGTGATTTGGTATATTGGGCTATATAAATAAAAATGGACTTGACTTGATTAATAGGACGCGTGTTCAGAGGGCACGGCTTGAAATTCTCCACATACAAGGCCAAATGCTATGTTGAAGGGAATGAATTATGGCTACTTCATTGGAATAGGACCAAATGAGTGATATGTATTCTTATTTCTCTCTTTGGATTGTGGATGTGTTCATAGGCCACCACCTGCTCAGCCCATCCCCCTGCTCATTATCGTGATGAGTGAGAAGAGTAGTTCAGGGAGAGGTGGCTGGCAAGGATTTGATTGGGTGGTTGTTCTGGCCCACACAAGTAAAATGAAACGACTGCTATGTACACTGCACAATAGCTGAGAGTGCCGCTTTCTGAGAAGTCAGTAGAGGCTAAACCTTTAAAAAGAAAAACTCTAGCTGTATTAATTATAAGCAACCTGGAGAAGTTTGTAACATAGCATATAGATGTTAATAAAAAAAAGATGTCCTGAATTGTAGAGGCAATCAATTCGGCATTTCAAAACTTGTCCGCTACATCTGTTTTACTTTCCTTCATTGTTGAATCAGCTGCAATTGGGGCTAATATAGCATGCTAATGCCATTGCTAACAGTTCACGCCCTCATCTCTCATCCTGCGGCAGCCTGAAACACACTCAAACTACAGCACAATCGCGCACTAGACAAATCAAGGGACATCAACCGATGCTGCCATTTTCCTCTGCAATCCTCTCTGTGATGGCTCAGTCTGAGACTCCCACCCACCTCACATCACCCATCCGTCAGTGTAAGACATGAGACCATGAATTCAAAGGTCTTGATGGGAACTGCACAACTGGGCCCTGCTGTGGCGGACTGAGATGGATGAGTGGAGATAGTGAAGGGTGTGGATGATGCATGATTGTATGTGAGCGAGGGGACAGGGGGGCAGGCCCAGAAATAGCCTGTTTCAATCTCTCTCGGTGGACATGACCCCTCTCCCAGCTGTACTCAAGCTGCTCCAACACGCGCCAAGTTTCCTCTTTCCTCCTCCCCACTCACTGTTTCTCTCAGATTTGGTTTCTGGTAGTTGGGAGAGTTCAGGCCAGATAAGATGACATCATACTTCTCTTAAAACTTTGTTTGCATGCTTGCCTCCTAACACATGGGCACTGACCGTTTTTGTTTTTATTATTTGGTTTGAACCCGTCTTGAACTGTTGCATAGCTGGATTACCCGAGCCCCCATAAATGCAGCACGCTGTGCATTCACCCACTCGTACTGTGCATTCAGCACATACACACACCTACTCACACCTACTTACACACATCCGCACATTAAAGCAGCTGTAGAGAGAGCCGTGGGAGTTCACGATTTGAACATAAACTTAGAAACAAAACTTCAAACCCTCTGCTTTGTGCAGCTGGCCTCCGGCCAAGTACATGTATTGAGTTACTTTGTACAGCACGAACCGATAAAGCTGTTGTGATGTCATAAAAACACTGGGTGTATGTTTTCCATTATCTGGTCATTAAAATATCAATCAGAATATGTGACCTCATACTGGAAAAACACCAGTATAAGTATAAGGTTGAGGTATTTCCTTCAAAAAGGAACAGACTAAGAAACTACAGCAAAGGCACACTGTTGTGTTTTTTTGTATACTCACTAATGCTCCCTATAGGAATGTATGACTTCTGTCTACGATGACATCATGGGCAGGGATTTCAAACTAAGGCAAACTGCATCCTTTTCTTTCTCCAGATTCATGTCTGTGCCTCCAGTGAACAACAACCTTCCTGGTGGAAGATGGTCACCGGCAAGAGTTGTTGTCACACTATACAGTGTACATCGTAGTATTTTGGAGGATTGTTCCGTTATGGTGCTAATGTAGTTAGCCTCTCTGTTTGCCCGATCTGCAAGCACAATATTGGATGTGACATTGCAACCAAACAGCTGCTGCAATTTTTGTTGTGATTGGCAAAGGTCAGTTGATTCAAAGGGCATTCCACCAATTTTAGATATGGAGGTCAGTTTACTCGTCGCGAGGAGTAGTACTCTGAAAACAGTTGATGACGTAATGAGGGTTATCTCAGCTTGGGTTTAGAGACTACATACTTTTAGCCGAAAGTCTGCATCACAAGCTGGAGGGCATTTAGGAGTCTGGAAGACTGCATTTTGTGTCAGTTCTCCTTCTAACAGTAAGATCCCAGGTGTATTTTAATGCGATACATGCATCAGACCCTACATTGCTTAATCTATTATTCCAAAAGGTTCCACAGTATCCTGTTTCCCTCTACATTTATAATTTACTGGTAACAAGCATTACTTGTCTGTCTTACAGTGTATTAGGACCAGGTACACGCAGCAAACCAGTCTGTAATTTAATGGCTCTTTTCTTTGTACTAAATGCCAGAAAACGTCTATGATAAGCATGGTGTGCTTACTGTCTTTTTTCAAAGATGACAACAGTGATTGTTGGGAACCTCTGGTCAGGGTGTGATGTAATGTAAAAGTTGTCCAGGAGGCTGTTTCTGATTTACTGGATATAAATGGCATGCCACAAAAGATCCCCACATTTAAAATCAGTGTTTATATTTTAGAAAAGCATGCCATATGGCAACAACGAGACATGATGAATATATTCAGCACTGGGATTTCCAACAAAAACATTCCAGCTCAATTTGTAGTGTGAATAATTACTTTAAAAATCTGCTGAGGTGATGACAGTAATTATGGGTGACTTTATGTGTGGCATGCTAACAATCTGAATAAATCAGACAAATGATTTAGACAAGCAGAGGCAGATTCCCATCACAGAAAAGCTCAGGCAGCAAGACACAAGTATTGAAACTTTCTTACTTCAGGATCAAGATAGAAGACCTGAGAGTCACTGCTCTCTTGGGGAAAGCTGAAGGCTGAGATGTCTGCTCTCAGGGGCACTGACACATTTCTCTGCCCTCCTGCCAACAAGAGGACGAGCTAACTCTTACAGCAACTCAAAGTGCAGAGCTTTTATTATGAAATTCGTCACCCTCAAAAAGAGACAGAAGGCAAAAGCTGATGCAAGCAATTCAGGAAGTGAAATAGGTGTAGAATAAAAATGTAACTTTCAAATAGTTTCTTTATGGTGTCTCATCTGAGACAAAAGTTGTAGTCATATATCAAGGTCTCTGCCTTAGGATAAACTGATCTGGAAGCAGCACTGTCACTCCTTGAAGACCGTTCTAAATGCAGAGATTAACTACAGGTTGCTGTACCAAGCCAAGTAGAGGGACCTCCTCACCCAGCCATGAATGTTGGAAAAGTGAAGAAAAAAGCAATACTCAAGGCATTATGTCTTCTAAGGACGCGTTGCGTCACTCAAGATGGCCTCGTTTATAATTTGTTGCATCGGGGTAGGGCAAGCAAAGAGATTGCTTAGTCAAAGTAAAGTCCAATAAGTCAGAGTAAGGTGAAATCCCTGCCTGCAAGCCTCAGTCGTTTATGTTTACCTCCAGTGAAATTAGGTTTTGCATAAATATTAGGTCCCACCTCCTCATATTTTATATTTTGCGCCTGGTGTTTTTATCCTGGCTGAACATGCAGGAGCATTTCATACACAAGAATTAATATCCTCTCAACATGTCCTACTGCATACTCACTATTAATAGAAACAATGAGAAATAACAGGGAATAGGCTGAAATAACACACTTTATCGTGTCTGATTCATTTTCAAACAACTGACCCTGGATTTTGGATATTTTTGAAAATGTCCACTGAAGCCAATGCCTAAAGCATGTGGTTAATTTATTGAATTTGTATCTGTGGTCATTTTGAAACGGATGGATGGATATTCCATGATGAATGCATTTGCCAACTTAAAAATGGTCCAACAGGTCAAATGCCTGTACTCGCAGGCTTCAGTCTGTCACTTTGTCAGTTCAAGAATGCTAGACAGGTGCAGCACAATAACACCAAACGCTGCCAACTGTGCTTCTGTCCGAAGCGCCAAGATATTTCATTTATAGCCTGCTTGTTGTTATATTTTGGTTTATTTTGGTTACTTTTATTAAAAATAAAGTGACAATTAGAAATAGGGTAAAATATGCTGGACCTGTATCTCCAAATCTGTTCTTCGTGCATTATGTAGTACTGTATTGTCAAGAACTTAACTAGGAAATTAAGGAAATAAGGTCAGTTACAGGTCAGATGCCCTTTCCCCCATTTTGCCCAATTAGAGTTTCGTACTGGTTTTCCTGCTATGCTTGAACTGACCTATTGACTATTTAAATCCATTATTAGACGTGTCTGTGTTATAAAGCCAGTCAGGTCTGACTTTGGCTAATATCCCTGGATTTATTTAACCATTTCCTGAGTGCTTATAAATGGCTAGGAGCACAGATGCAGATGAGTGTATCATCCATAGACTGTATATAAAAGGTGTCACACAGTCTTGTAATTTGAGATTCAGTTGAATTCAAGATCACCTTATTAGCTGGTCTTCCCCATTTACAAATGTGACTCAATCAATGGGGGAGATGTGACACTTTCCTCTCACTAAGATATTTGCCTCATGCTGTCTGTTAAGTCCTGGAAGAAAATCAAGAGACATTTCATATTCTCTTGAACCACAGAACAGTAAAATGTTAAAGAGAGCAAGGCAGGAAGGTTGATACAAAAGGGAGAGTGTTTTAAAAATCGTGCAAGCAAGTATAAAGGACTCGCTGTTGCATCACCTGTTTCCACGGCTCGGCCCCTTTACCATGGCAACGGAATGCTGGTTGGTTCGTCAATGTGGGTGTAGAAAGAAGCCTAAAGGAGAAACAAGTGTGTGCTTAGTCTATTAGAGCTGCAAGGCAAGGACAGGCTCAGTATCACAGCACTGAAAGAGTTACATCATTGAAGAGGAATCCCCCCCCCGTAGCCTTCTAACCAAGCACGGTTCTTTCTTTCAGCTGTTTCTCTGTTGATTGTGTAAATGGAGGAAGCGCGGAATAATTTAGTAATTGGGTCTCTTTGTGAAATGTCAAGGAACATTTTTCATTGCCAAGAAATCTTAATATAAATGTAGATTTTAGTCCAGCCCCTAGCAAATCCCTCAAATTTGCTCGCCAAGTACCCACTCAGAGCACATTACAGTAACTGATCACTTGTGTTTGTCCTCTTCCTCCTCTCTCATCGTAGGAACAACAGAGCGCGTCTGTCTGATACAGGGTACAGTCGAAGCCCTCAATGGTGTCCACAACTTTATTGCGGAGAAAGTCCGCGAGATGCCCCAGAGTGCCCAGAAACCCGAACCCGTCAGCATACTGCAGCCACAGACCACTGTCAACCCCGACCGCGTCAAACAGGTGAGATACTGTATAGTCAATAGGGTCATGAGGGTGTGTGGTCGTGTGGTAGGAACAGTTCACTTCCAGGACTCCTTGTTTATTAGTCGCCAGTCTTACTTGTTCTCTGGGCCATGACCCACAGTCTGGTAGGGTCAGGAAAATGTGAGGGTATGTGGTTATTTTTACCTACAGTCTTTCATAGCTAGACAGAGCCGTGTGGCAGCTGCAGCCTAAACCCCTGGGATTAACAAATCGCTGAGTAAAGCGGGGGCTGGTGTAGTACTCTGACTCAGTGAAAGATATCTCTCTTTCTGTCAAACATTTATTCTGGTAAATCTTTCTCTTGTTACCTTTTATTGCTACTTCAATCTTTCTATTTCTCTACAGGCCAAACTGATCGTGCCCAATAGCACAGCTGGGCTGATCATTGGCAAGGGTGGAGCCACAGTGAAAGCAGTGATGGAGCAGTCAGGGGCTTGGGTGCAGCTCTCCCAGAAGCCAGAGGGCATCAACCTGCAGGAGAGAGTGGTAACCATCAGTGGGGAGCCTGAACAGAACCGGAAGGCTGTGGAAATCATAGTACAAAAGATCCAGGAGGACCCTCAGAGCAGCAGCTGCCTCAACATCAGCTATTCCAACGTCTCGGGCCCAGTGGCCAACTCCAACCCCACCGGCTCCCCCTACGCTAATACGGCCGAGGTGTTGCCCAATGCAGCCGCAGCAGCTGCCACTGCCTCCAGCCTTCTAGGCCAGGCCGGCTTGACAGGAATGGGCGCCTTCCCTGCTACCATGTCCAGCTTCTCTGGCAATGATCTGCTGGCCATCACCTCAGCCCTCAACACGCTGGCCAGCTACGGCTACAACACTAACACCCTGGGCCTGGGCCTCAACCCTGCAGCTGCTTCTGGAGTCCTTGCTGCAGTAGCAGCTAGTGCTAACCCGGCTGCTGCTGCTGCGGCTAACCTACTGGCCTCCTACGCTAGCGATGCCTCCAGCAGTGCTGGCCACCCTGCTACAGGTCTCGGGGGGTTCTCCCTGGGTTCTCTAGCAGCTGCTACAGGGGCTTCCAATGGTTACCTAAATGCTTCATCCCCACTGATGGCCTCCTCCCTATTGGCAACAGAGAAGCTGGCGGATGGGGCCAAGGACGTGGTTGAAATAGCTGTTCCTGAGAATCTGGTTGGTGCCATTTTGGGGAAAGGAGGGAAAACGCTGGTAGAATACCAGGAGCTAACAGGAGCCCGCATCCAGATCTCCAAAAAGGGAGAGTTCATTCCTGGTACTCGGAACCGTAAAGTTACCATAACAGGGTCACCAGCCGCTACGCAAGCAGCGCAGTATCTGATCAGCCAGCGGATCACTTACGAGCAGGGCGTGCGTGCTACCAACCCACAAAAGGTGGGCTAAAGGAAAAAGAAGAGGAAAGAAGGAAAGGATGAAGACAGAGATAGAAGGGAATTAAGAGGGTCACGATGAATAGAAAAAAGAAATGTCCAAATATCTGTTCAATATTTCAGTATCAAATGAGAGAATCACAAAGGAGGAGGTGGGGGAGACAACCAAGATAAGTGTGTGTGATATGTGAATGTGTTTTTAGGACTGACGTCCTGATGTTTTTTAAAAGTTTGTGTCAAGTCCTTTTGACGATGGTGATCAGAGTAAGCTGAACTGGTCCACTGCCAAGCTGCAGATTCAAGGGTGAGGCCGCAGGGTATCACCCTCCTCCAAAACCTCATAGCTGTTTTATTTACCTTTTTTGGGTTCTGTTGGTTTTAATTTCAGTTGCAAACCTCAGCTCCCGGTGAGTTGAGCGTGTCAGATGAAGTTCTAGCCAGCCGATAGAGCTGTTTTACAAACCTTGCTCTTTGTATACAATGCAGAAGGCATTGTTAACAGGGGAGAGGTTTTACAACAAGCACCTGAGGTCATCTCAGTCTATGGGGAAGCAATCGGAGTATAATTTCTTTAAAGAAATCATATCTATGTTGACATATGTTGAATTCTGGCTCATATCATAATTGATCTTTCTAAATTTGGGTATTTTATATTTTCATCCTTTATTTATTGACATGGTCTCATTCAAACACAAAAAGATTATTTAAACCTGTGAATGCAGGTTGATCTGAATGTAAAAACAATATTAGCCTATCGCTATTTTTTATTTACAGGGATCAAATATTGTGTTGCAGTGAAAGAAATGTATAACTCAAACCCAGTCTGAACTTCACTGTTGCTGTCTGCAAGTATAGTTCAGGGGTTAAATAATCAATGTGAGAGGATAGAGGAGACACACAGGAATGTATAAATATATTTTACATGAACACACATAGATAATGCTCCCACAAACCCACAAACACTGAAACGTATTTGCATATTCAGTCACAGCTACAAACACACAGAAATATGTTGTTGTTCAACCCTTTCTTGGTGCTATAGGATTAGGTTTATATCTACTTTACCATGAAATCAGAATCTGTCTGGCGACTATTCTCTTTACTTGATTTACTTGATGTGTCGTCCAGCCATTAGTAGCCCATTGGATCTGACCCAGCCTCTCACCTAATGAAAAAGGATTGATTTCAGCATTTCATGATGAAAAGCAATCCAGTCTTAATATTTCAAGTCCATTGTCGCTCCCAATGCAGGTCTTTTTTTTGTAAAAAAATTGGCCAAACTCTAGATTTTACCTGACAATATGTTTGCCTTAGTCACACATTTGTAACTCCCAAGAATTAACTTAAAGCTCAGACTACCTTGAAGCAGTGTCTAACCAGTTCAGTTCGCAAAGAGAACAAAGCACTACAGAAGCATTTTGAAAAGCTGTATGAACCAATATCTGTGAACAAAGAAACTATTGCCTTTACATTAAGGGTACCAAATAGTCAAGAGACATCCACTAATGAAAGGGAAGGAGAATGACACTTGAAAAGAACGTTAGGACTCACTTTTTCTGTGAGCCATCCTTCCCAATTTGCATCAAGACAAAAAACAAACCTAAAACGATTCTGCAGTTCATCCGCGCAGCCTGTTATCGTTCCCAAAACACGTTAACGCTCACTAACTTCAGGTGGAGCACGTAATAAAACATCATGAAATGTTTTGGCATCGTTGTCTTTATGGGCAATTGTTTGTCTAATGCAGGGAGGCTAATTGTCTAGAGCATTTCCAAGCATTCGAAGATTACCTTGGCTTCCCTCTGTGCTGCTATCCATGGTGTTCATCCTGAGTACACTGGGTCTCTGAAGACTGCACTGTGAGACATTAAGAACACAATGTAAAGCGTGTCTGTCCCTGCTGGGATGTGAGTATATTTTAATGTGCACATCTATGTCACATACACAAGACCTACCAATACTGACAGAAGGGATAGCTCCACAAGAGCATTTATACTCCAGCGTCTTGTGATGTTTCTGTTTACCAGTACCAATGCACTGCACTTAAATTAGCGAACCACAAATTATTCCCACCACATTTTCCCGCACTGTATTCCCCCAGCCCTATTACGTCCACTTCCCTACTCTAAAGACATCTTTCAATTGTCCCCATCAACCCAAGCTCTATGATCAGCTTTCTGAATACACGGCTGTGAGGGTTGGTGCTGAGAAGTGTCCGAGGAAATCAGAACCACTCCCGTTTTTTGGGACATTTAAGGAGTAGCGTGTTCTCTTTTCATTTTCACAATTCATGTTTGAAAGTAAATGGATTTGAAAGTGTTTGAAACAACTCTTTGTGTCTGAACATTATGCGTGGCAATTGCAACAGCGAGCCTTTCTTCCTAACTGAAATCGTTCCTTTCACTACGTGTCTGGAAGGCTTCACAGTCATCCATAATTACAATCTGGCCACTAATGAAATCATAGCATAAGATAACCGTTTACTGCCCAAGAATTTAGCATATAATAAGATACAAGCACAAAACAAGGGGATGTTTTATCAATGCAACTGGACTGCATGACTGCAGAGAGCTCTCCTTCAAAGCTCTCTGATCTATACATTGTGCCAAATACTATTTCTCTCTGCCCCTCATTAACTTTCCTCTTTCTCTCAACATTTTATTCCCCTGCATGTTGCTGTTTCTCACCGTTCTGGGATTCCTCCTGTGTCCTAATCCCTGTCTGTGCTTCTTCCTACACTGTGCTCTCCCCCTCTTTCTCCTTCCTCCTGTCTTGTCTTCTCATGGGCGGTGTGTTGGGTGTGCTGCTGGTGGGAGTTATGCACTATAGGTCATAAGGGTATGAAAATATTTTCCCAGGCCGTAGAGTTCACAAGGCTAAAATGCACAGAAAACACCTGCCTCCAAAACTGTGACACCTACAAGACCAACCAGCAACGTTAGCTCAAAGTATCAAATTCCCTCTATAAGAAGAACAAGTAGGATTTAGAAAAGTTTAGACTGTGAACTATGGCCTTTTAGGGGAAGAGAAAGTGTTGTTTTTTTTCTTCCAAAAGGAGGCAAGTCTTGGCTGAATAAATATTCATATGTTGGCTGAACAAACTGAGCTCAAGTTTCAGCCTCTAAACAAAGCATAGTAAGGACAGATTGCATAAGATTGTGAGAGTAAGGTGGGAACTTGTTTGTGACCTCAAGCTGAAACAATGACATCCTTTATGCATATCCTCTTATCTGAAAATGACTAGAATTCATTTCTGTGGAATACAATATGTCATGTCATATGATCTATATGTACTTTATTGTAGCTATTCTAGTTTGTAGTCCAAATGCAGTCCAGCGTTGTCGATACAATGTGAACTATGTTATATTTGTGTGGATGATGAGAGTGCCAACTAAGCCTGATTAAGATTAGCTTCGCGATTTGTTTGTGCATTATGATGACTCATCATCAACCGGTGGTGTCCATATTTCTGTCATTGATGATTTAGTTTGACAGTAAGAAAATGTAAAGAATATTGGAAGCAATATAGTAGCATGTTGTCCTGTTTTGTGTTTTATGTCTGTTGTATGAACCTTTGAAATTACTAAGATTTTGAATGAATAGGTTTACATGTACTTTTTGTAAGTTATGAAAATGCTGCTATTTGATAAGTAAACTATACAAAAATATTTTAGTTGAAAAGATGTCTGGTCTGTTGATTAGAAACATGCTCTAAAAGGCTGGAGCATAAAACGAGGTGTATAGAATACTATACAGTACTGGTAAGATAGCAAAAGTAATAATAGACTCCATAGTACAACCTGTGCCAAACTAGACCTCCGCAGCTTCTGAAATTGTAGATGTGCGATCAAATGTTAGATATCAATAACTTGTTTAGAAGTGCTGATCAAGTGCCAATCAAACACTGTCTTTTAAGTTAAGAAAAGATAATCAAATACATTACTTAAGAAAACAAAGGACAAAAAAGTTTTTGTGCATTGTTTTATCCCATAGGTACATAGAGTAAGAGTTAAAGATTGTGATTTTTATGGATCCATGTTGTTTTACACTCCATGCATCCCTTGTGTGTTTGTTTGACCTGTGGCTTAAGTACTGCTGTCTCACAAATGTCTCTATAGGCCAGCATGGACTAAGCATAACATGTTATAAGCATTCATAACATACCATTAACAATCAAAAATGTGTTTGTGGAGTTAGGTGTTATCTTTTTGCACGTCTTCTATTGCATGGTATCAAAGTAAATTATGGAGGAAAAAAAAATTACAAAAACTCGCGAGGTGTCTCGCAACATTCAAAGACATAACGCTGCATGCAGTCAAATGTAAAGCACTTAAGTTTACTCGCCTCATGTTAAAAGAGTTGTTTTTTATGTTGTGAGTTGGGAGGGAGCTCATTATTGTCATGTTGGCCCGGAAAAAAAAAAAAGACACACACACAAACATCTCAGATCCAATTCTCATCAATCAAGTTCACCTCTCTACACATCATCAGAGAAGATATTTAGATTTTTAGGTGCAGTGAGGAGTATTACAAATGTGAAACAAGCAAACGTGAAAATGTTATTCAGTGCATTGGCTCCTTGTGTTTTGCTTTTGTTTTCTTTTTTTTCTTTTTTTTTAGGATATCAGACATGCATTTCTTTTAAAAACAGGTTGAACCTCATATAACCTGCCCCATAATGTTTTAAGAATTTTTTTTTTACGTCATAGCTTGAAAGCCCAGATCTAATCTATGAATGTACCCATTTACTCTTCTTTTTTTTTTTTCTTTCTGTCGAATGTTATCAGTCTTTAATGTAAATTCAGGGCAGGAATGTCAATTACATGTAGAGTTAATATCTATGTCAGCTATAGTCAGGTAGGCCTCACTCGGCCATAGTCATGAACCAGATACGTTTTAACACAACTTCCGATTCGCTGTCAACATTATCTTGTTTGTTTGGTGTTGCATAAATGCACTTTACTGATCAGTGGGTCATATTGGGTGTGAAATGAAGCAAACTATGTTGGCTTTCAACAGTTTATTAGATTTTTTTTTTTTTTTTTTGCCATTATTTGCTGTTGCTCTGATGTTACTTTTATTTATTTTTTCCCTGATCCTGTTGGGTCTCATGAATGATGGAAAGGGCTGGAGTCTCAGACAAAATAGAAAAGTAGCACCTGTTTCCTCACTCGAAGGCTTCTCCTTCACATTCCCTTCAGCAGAGGTTTGCGTCAATCACGGAGTGCTTTGTTTTCAACTAACATGCGACACCAGGAGGGATCTGTAGACATTTGTCCATTTGCATCCTCTTTTGCTTTAAATCGCAAATTCGAAAACGGTTTTAATTTCTCCAGCACATTGGGATTGAAGCACCGGGCGGAAGGTACTGAGGATTCAAGCTCAAGGTGTGGCTGATATAACAGTCAGATCTGAGGGACATAATCGGCACCAGCAAAATGAAGATTGCCTCTGCCACCTCAACATTAAAAAAAAACAAAAACAAATCACAGAGGAAACCTATTAGACTTTGAGTGGCCTAGTTACATGAATGATATTTCTCTCTTTATTTTGTGTTACAAACCCCTGCCGTTGCATTTACGGCTTCACATCTGAGTGCCAAACGAAGTACAGTATCATTCCAAAAGTTGTTATGTTTGTTTTTGTTTTCTCTCCAAATGGACGTTCAGTCGCCCCCACGGAGCCCGTTCACAGGAAGGCTAGGACTGGTTTTAAACGCTACAAACTGGCCAAGGCTGCTTGCTCCTCTCTTTAAAACCTCTTCTCCCTGAGTGTCACTCTCTCAGCCTACACGATATCACGATTTGTGTTTCATTACCCTGAGCGCCTGCTACTGTGTCCGCCCTTTAAACGGATTAAGGTATTTCTGAGCCCTTTCGTCTGAGAAAATACAGGATTCTTTGCCAACCAGACATGAGGCCATTTTTGTCTTTGACCCTCTGAACCTCCCATGAACTTCGTTGACCTTCTCCATCCTCCAGAACTCATGTATGTGTTGGATATTTTGCATCACTTTTACTGTCAAACTCTGCAAGACTGTTCATTTGTTTTCTGGTTATCTGGACAATTCTGCAGGGTTGAATGCTTGCTTAAGTGTAAACTGAAGAAAGCATGCCAGTACCTTGCAACCACGTTCATGTCATTGTACATTTTCTTTCGGGGTTCGGTTTTTACTTCGTTTAACCTCTGTTCTTTCCATCTCAGAAAAAAAATGGACTGACAGCATAAGATCAAATATTCCAACCTAAGAAAAGTGATGTTTTGTTGATTGGGTACATTTCACTTTGATATTAATGACAACGGTTCTTTCTTTCGTTTGTGATGAGGAGAATCTGTGAAAGTCCACAGCGTTAACTATCTAAAGGGCTTTCTAGGACAGCATTTATATGTCTTTTAAAATGAAAGAGGTCCTCTGAATATATTCAGAAATGAGAGGAAAATGTCTTCTTGTGTCATTTCAGAAAAACAATTGTGAAAGCTTTTTACGGCAAACATTGTCAGCAAGAGTGCCAAATAATTCCATACTGAGCCAAAAGGCAGCCAGCCTACATAACTAAATGTTAGATCACTGGAATGGTTACGTCCCATTTCCACTCCCCTTGGAAAACATCACCCTAATTGTACGACGTTTGAGCTCATGTACCATTATTGTTATGCTGCCAGTCTGTTTTCTGCTTTTGTCAGAGAAACATCTCAGAAGCAGTATATTTTCTAAATGATACACTGTTGATAAAAAGACAACAGCTACTATGGTGAGGGAATGAGAGGATTTTAAAAGTGTCATTGTTTTTATTATTAGTTTATTTGAACATTATTCATTAATAGATTTAACGGTAATGACTATTTAATGTAACTGTAGTACTGTGTTTGTAAAAGAAATTCAGTGAGTTGTGTTTTATGACTCGTGGACTACCAGTGAAGTCAGCATTTCAGTGTTAATAATTGAATTGTTTTTTAAAGATTATTTTTGCGACGGCAACAAAGAGTCATTATAAATGTTCATTTTAACATCACTCGTCTTCTGTTCCGTTTATTCTCCGCCTTGTCCCTCTGCTCTGTCTCAACTAAGTGAAAGGTTGAGTGTTTATATAATTGCAACCAGCACATTCTATGAACAGGTCGATTTCTGGAGCGCTGAATCAGAGCACATAATAAATGCGAACAATGGCAATATTTACATGGAAACAATGCTCACATAATGAGGAATCAGATTAAGGTGCAACAATTATGTGGTGAAAAGCAGCATAAATTTCATGAATTTATTTCATAGTGGGGTTTGTTTACTGAGGGTAGGGCGTTAGATAACGGATACTACATTTAATACCTCATTGTGTTCATTTTAAAACGCTCGTTTTGTTACTCAGAGTGGCGCTGACTTTGGTCTACAAACATGAACATTTTGTTTCCTTTAGTAAAGCATCCAAGGGATAGCGTCAAGTGTTTGTCTTCTCTGTGATCACATTTTGAACACAGGCGGTTTCACTGAAAAGTAAATTGAAAGATTATGGGATTTTACACCCATGTGCCCAGCACGCCCACGCAGGTATTTTCATTATTATTAAATATTATTTATTCTCTCTAATTAAACGGGCGGAGCTATGCTATGTATACCCGAACCCGACCAACATTGTTCAAACAGACTCCTGAAGATGTAATTCATCCGCCCTTGGGACAGTGAAGGAGGTGTCAATCAAGCCCAGTCTGTAGACTCCTACACATCCTGAGAAGAGGTCTAATTGGGTAATGTTTCCATAAGCGAAAACACCTGTGTGTGTGCGCCATGGGAGGGCTGATATTAAGTTACTTAGAATTTAGCCAAAAGAGAGAAGAAATTAGACTGCACCCATGCTCGCAGCTCTGTGAGGCTGTAATGTTGGCATGCTAACATGCTCATGTTTAGCAGGTTTAATGTTTACTGTGCTCACCATCTTAGTTCAGTGCATCAGCTTACTAACATTTGCTGATTATCACTAAAAACAAGGTGTTTGGAAGATATCCGAGCTAAATAGTTGAACCGGGTTGGACAAATCGAAACGTTGACCTGATGATGGTGCTCGATGCAAAGTTAAGGGCTCACCAAAGTTATTACAATCCAGCCTGCAGAGGCCATGGATGTGTGTAGCAAATTTCATGCCAACGCATCCATTAGCTGTTCAGACAGCCATACCGCTATCATGGCTAAAAATCCAGAACTATTGTTCCCCGTAATAGTTTCCTCTTTTTTCTGGTGGACAATCCTCTGAGGGAGCATTTAGACCACCACGGGACATTCAAACTCTCCACTGAAGCCCTGCAGGGTAAAGAAAACCTTTCAGTGTTACAGGCTCCTTATTGCAGGGTGACACAAGCACAGCAAACCTGGGGCTGATTAGACCTTTGTTGTTTAATCAAGTTGAATAAATTAGATTTAAATTGAGAATTCTCTGTAGCTGTGGTCAGATAGGGACCTCTGTTATGTCAGAGGGGGACTATGACGGGCTAACATCTGATATTCAATGTGAGCCAATAATGGTACAATATTTAAATCTAAGCCATGCATAGCAAAGTTGTACAGTGGTTATCAATTTAATGTTGATGAGAAAGACTTGAGTTGGAATACGACTTGAACCATGGTGACACTGTATTATTCGTGCACAACCCAATGAAAAGCACTCCTAAATCATGCTCTCTATTTTATATATCATTGAATGCAAACTCTGTGAGCTCTGAGCACAGTCCCAATCACTTCTACATAGAACAGTCACGTTAGTGGGTACAATTCAAAGTTCTGCAACATGTTAGACTGCCATCCAGAACACAGCCATTCCTCCTACACTGTTTGACCTTGTCCATTATCCAGCAAATACATGCCTAATCTTCTGAGCTCAGCTGCACAAGGGGGGAAGGTGACATCACACACACATATACAGGACTGTAGCTATGCTCCGGTCAAGTCCACAGTATTTTTTCTGGGAAATTTGTGTTGTTTTTTTAGCGACCTGAGATGCTGTTTACATTCTACAACTGAAACATAATATACAACAGTGGATTCTGTAAAGGTTGGTCCCACGATGTTTTAGACTTAGACTAGTATGTGTTCTCTACAAGAATGTTATTCCTAGCAGTGTTGCAGTATGAAGAAGGCTCTAAGAAGACAGCATTTAGACTATTTTAGATCAATCCAGGGAACTGATGCAAATAAATGAAAATTTAGATAGCTGGAAAATCATTGAATTCCTTCCTGGATGCTTATGGAATTCAGTGAAATTGACACAGCAGCAGACGGACTTGCCTCATAGAAAAACTGGCATGCGGTTTGCATAACAATTAACAGAAATTACCTTGCAAATATGGCCTGACAATTAAGCATATAACTGCGTAAGTAATTGGAAATAGTAACCACCCTGAGGTCACTGGTATTACATGTTGCCAATTTGAATTGAACTTCTCTCTCTAATCCCCTACAGTTTATCCCTCTTAATGCCATGCCATTATAGAAATATGTGGAATGCTTAAAATATGTTATGTAGTTTACTATGAAACGAAACAACATTTTCAGTCTTAATGATCTTATTTAAAAACCTTATCTTCCAGTATCTGCTGTATTCATACTGTCCAATCTGCTTTTTGTTAAGCACTTTAGACCAAAAGCACCTGCCTGCCATTGTAAAGGCAAGAAACATTGTCCATTGTGCAACAACGGAGTGAAATCATAATTCCAAAATTTCTGCACATCTCAAACCATCCAATGTCTCATTTCTACCTTGGATTGAGGTGTAAAACCCTGCAGCAGTATACATTTAAGGCACATTTGATTCCTGCTGTGAGAGAAGGTAGCAATGGGCTTGAATGATAAAATTGCGTTGTCAAGGTAACAGGTTGTTCTGAAGACTGCAAATATGTCGTATTGGGGATGCTCCTATACTATATTTGAGTCTGCAGCCTCTGTAGCACTGAGCTACACAAGCTCTGCATTTCACTCCCTCCGAGTCAAGCAGGTAACTGCAGATGTAATATGGTTTGCATTCATAATTTAGAGATATTTAATAGCCAGTCTATCTTCATCAATGTTATTGGAATGATTCATTGCAAATCACGTTTGCAAAACCAAATCATAGCTGTCGGAAACCTTGAGGTGGCACAGTGATTTCTTTCAAATGATGAATGAGGAAAAAGGTGGGGACTGCTAGAGAATAGAGATACACTGAGGCACCCTTTAACATGGCTCCTGATGTAACCATGGATACCTCTATTTCATGGATGGAGTAATTTTAGCTGGAGTGGGATCTGAAGGACAGATATCAATGTTTCGGCACTGCACATCATATATTATCACATCTTAAATATCAGGTTACACTCCAGATATGTTGGAACACATGCATTCAAGTCTCGCAGTTAGTGCCAATTTTTTCATGTGCCGTATATGCCATGTGATGCGAATAAGCATCCCTGAGCATAGCGCACTGCACAGTGAGCCACTGACATATGGGAGGTTTTGTTTGCACGAAGAATGGTGCATTCACAGATTCAAAGTAGGTGTCAGTGATGCAATGACTAAATTTGTATATAATTTAGTAACTTAGTAGCAGTTGTGGAAATCAAGCCTATGGTTTGACAGATTATATGCCAGCAGTGCTGTCATAGCTGTGACTTTCCTGAGAAGCTCATGAAGAAATGATTCCACATGGGATTTTGAGGGGCAGAAACTAGAAAGCTGTTTTGAAACTGAACATTATTGCAAGAATCAGCAGCAGCCATGAAAAGGTTGTTCATGGACATGTCGCCTTTGTACTTATGAACTATTTCTGTCCGTGGCGACAGTGGAGGGTAGTAGAACTTGCGACTTATCAGTTGAGGAGAGAGCAGGGGAAGTGTCTGCACTGTCACGGCAACCATTTGCCATGAGGGATTAAGAGGAGATGTAGCTATGATAAAAACTCTGCACTGAAACAAACTCAGCCAGTTTCTTGAAGTCAAGAAACAAGAGGCATGCTTGTCAAAGTGTCAGGGTCAGAACACTCGGCTGGATAAATCCACATTTGTTCATAATTTTATGGAAAATCAGTGGAAATAGAGAGTGATGTATGGTCCCAGGGTAATTTATTGTAGCAGTGTTAGCAGGGAGAGATTTTCAGAAGATTCTAAAGGTCATAAGGCACAAATATCTGATTGATGTCAATATATCTTAATGAAATGTAATATACTTAATGTACTACTGAATGGTGTGGATGAGGATCCTCTTGTGAACTGTGAAAAGTGAAAGAATTATTGTAATCCGTCAGGAACCCTGTCACGCTTAAAATGACAATTTTGGATGCCAACCTCCATGTCATTATGTCAAAAAAAAAAGGCATGGTAGAGTTTTCTAAAATGTGGTTCTCATTAGCAAAGGGAAACAGCGACATCAGCCATGGCTACATTCAGATAATCGTAGACAGAACAGCATTTATGTAAGTGACTTTTAGTAATTGGATACTGAATGCAGAATATACAGGACTGTGTTTGCTACAACTCAGCTCTGGAAAATGCTCTCTGACTCCACCTGTTGGTTTTTTTCAGCACTTACATGAACACACACACACACACACACACAAACACAGCCATGTTAAAATCTACATGTCCAAAGACTGTCAGCTGTCATTTTTGAATGCCTGTGGTGCCGCTTTGGAGGCAGCACGTTGAACTAACAGTTTTTGTCCTTCAGCTGATAAACCTGTGTTCAATCCCATGTTGTGCCAGTTAAACCTGAGGGGGGTGCTGTTCTGTGGCTGAACCTCCTGGCCGATGTAGAGCTGTGGCAAGAAAGGGAGATGATTAAAACCGATGTTTAAACTATGCGCCGATATTCATTTCAGGTCACTTGGCCAGGAATTTTCAGTAAAATGTTTTGTAATTCTGATATCTCACCCTGTAAAGATAACAAACGGATCATACACAGATTACACACCTAATACACTGAATTATCTTCCTGAAAAGTGAAACTCAGTAGAATGAAGAAACTGTAGGATTTGTGGGTTTCGTGGGTTTTTTCCTTCGGCATTTTTGTGCCTTTATTAGTTGACAGATAGTGGAGAGGTGAGAAGAAATGATGGGAGAGAAAAATGGGGAACGACATGCAACAAAGGTCCCCAGTTGGACTCGAACTGGGGACGTTGTGCTCCATGGTCAGCGCCTTAAACCTCAAGGCCCCCAGTGCACCCGAATGGATGGAATGTAACATTCGACAGCTATATCTGTGAATACTTCTCCATCTGCAGAAACGAAAGCAGTTTTCCTTGATATCATTCTACATAGTCCTGATCACAGAGCAAAAAAAAACTACCCGTGACAGTTTGGTACAATCCATTACAAGTATGGGGTAATCACTGCTTACACGATCCAATTATCAGAGAATAGGATTTTGTCAAAATAAATGAAAACACAATTTTCTCTCTGTTCTCATTAAGCTGTGTTTAATTATTCAGTATGGTGTGCTATCATTTAAGGTCCATTGGCAAATCTTCCAAGGGATTGTTAGGGCTTTTTAACAGCACTCCAGTTCCTCTATCAAATGCCATAAAAATATTATTCTCCAGAGAAATTCTTCATTTATAGATATAGCATGGTAAAACCGAATGATTTATGAAAAAATCAATGAAGTCAAGCTCCATGTCAGTCTCCAGCTAAATGAAGATCAGTGTTTTTTTCCTACTGTAGCATTAACTAATGGTTAGCGGCGTGAGAAAATGACTGACCTTCCTGATCAGAGTGCTGTCTGTTATGAACCCGCAGTAGAGACAGACAATACAAATCAGACTGAAATGCCTGACACAAAACTATTATAATACAGCATACATAAATCTAGATTTTCGACACACAGAAAACATATGATACAATTCACAGTATATGACGCCAATATATCAACTTAATTTGTGATATTGTGTTTATATTCTAGTTGACTTGTTGATCTCTTCATTGCTGTGGTTTATTCATATTTAGAGCTCTGATAATTTTAAGCTTGATCTCATCTTGTCACTCTAGCCAATCGTTTTTTTGCTCAAACAACCGCTCTGCTAAATGTTGTTCATATCCTGTTTCGCTATGTTCACACAATGCTATGTTGACTTACAGCTTCTGTAAACAGGATCAACACTTTTGTGTTTTCTATATGAAAAATACACTGACGTATAGACAGCAGTAGAGCCAGTCAGCAACAGTGAGATGAAAGAACAAAGGCTAAGGTTAAGTGAAAATGAGCCGAGGTTCTCTCTACAAGGAGCAATTTTTATTTTTAATGTTGTTAGGCAGCTGGTTCCCGTAACACGTTTTACTTTGGCACAGTTAGTAATAATCACTCTGTGTGTGGCTATTATCATTACAGAAGAGACTAAAGGATAGCACTGGAATATAAAAGTAACACTAAAACCTGCTGAAGAAAATCACTCAAGTCCAGTTCAGAAGTTTGCTGAAGTGGTGTGAGTTTACTGAAGCATGTCGGCACACTGGTGATGAACTTACAGGCACAGAGTGGATCTGAGCCGGTGAGCTGAAGCACTTCTATACAAAAAAACCAGGACAGTGTTTAGGCAATATGTAAATAATAGTGATCAAAGGGAAGGCAGAGATCAGACAGAATGCAGAGTTGCACAGCTTACAGGATCAGAGTAGAAGGGGGCAGGAGGCAGGAAGGACATACAGCTGGTATAGGCTATATGACAAGATCAAGGGGCCAAACCAGGCCGGAAGTTGCTCTCAGACGTCACTTGAGTACCAGACGTCACATTATTAATAAGTCTGTGCTGCCCAAATTTTTATTTTTTCATCAAACCCTTACATTAATCTTTTTATTGCACAGTTTAGTGATACCATAATGACACAATACATCATTGAGCCCAACAGACACAACCCAAACCTTTACTGGCACCTTAATTTTAGTCTGGAAGCCAGTACAGTGGACTGGTAACTGGCTGGGATGTAATATATTTACTGTTGGTACAGCCGACTGTGTGTATTTTGGCTAGAAAAGGGAGTTGTTTCCCTGTCTGTGACATACAAAAGGCCCTCAAAATACAATTAAGTATCTGTGTGAAAGTCAAAGTAGAAATTAACCTGCAGGAGTGGAACTGTTTAAAAATAGATATCATCATAGAATTTGTAGTGTTTTGTAGGCCTAAAAATCGTTCACTATTAATCTTTTGTGTGTATAAACTTAGTCGAGTTAAATGTAGAACAAGTCAAAAACTTTGTCATCTGACATGTTTTGGAAGTGTATCCCCAGGGGGGATTAGGCAAAAGGAAAAAAGCATTTTCACAGGGAAACCTATTTGCACAGAGAAAACATAAAATCCATGCAGAATGCTACTCTATATCTAAACAATAAAGGTACAGTAGATTTGATCAGATACTCCTACTATCAGATGGTGGCAGGGACATGCTTTAACTGAAATCGCACACCGCGCAAACATAAATTAGTACATAGAAAAGTTAAAAGAGCAAAGGAGAGATAGAACAAAGATGATGGAACTAGAAAGAGACAAGTCGTCTATCCCGGAAGTGTTGTCGTGTTAAGACGGCACATGGATCTTTGCACTGCTACATGAAATCTCCGTCAAATATTAATTCCAGCGTCATTTGATGAGACATACTGACAGACTTATGTTTTCAATAATAACAAAATATAATTGTATAGTAAAAGTACAATAAAACTCTTTGCATACAGGGAACCAAAAATAACATGAGTGGCGCAACTTATCAGCGTCCCACGCATAGACTGCACGTTCTCGCACTACGCATGTCTAACGTTAATGACTGCGCACGGTTGACATATACGCCTTGAAAACACTTCTTAATGCGCTGTCAGCTCAACAAGACACCAGGCAGTAGAAACGGAATACGTTAAGGGTATCCCATCGTATCGGACCAAGAATCTTTACTGAAACGTGAAGCAAAGACGGAAGTAGCTGCCATAACTGTGGGAGTGCTCTCGCCGTCCGCTTCCTCTCCGCCGCCGCGTCACTTGGGGCGTGTTGACGGAGCTTCCTGCCAGCTGAGGTTAGGGGACCTCGCGAACTCACAGAAAATATCTTGTCTTCAACTTTACAAAGTGCCGTCTCCTCGTGGTAAATATCAACGTCGAGTTTTACATGGCCACAGTCTCGTTTAGCTTTAAGACCAACGGTAGGATTAGGTAGTTATCAGTTACGGTAGTTCCGAGGTTTGCTGAACTTGGCGTAACGTTAACTACCCGTGCAAATTAGCTTAGCGTTAGCTTAGCTAACGCTAAAGTAAAGTTAGTTATGCTAGCTGCCTTGTATGCTATCGTCAGTACGTTCCAGCCTAAATCCGTAATGTGAAGAAGTTGTACGATTTAGGCTTTAATGGTATTAGGAAGCCGCAATTGATTGGGTTAAAAACATAACGTTACGTTAACTTGGCATAATGTCAAACTTCCAGCGTAACGTTAACGTTAGCTCGATCTTCTGCGAGGTTAGAGTTACATTAATTTACCCAATGTTTGACATTTAAAAAGCCCGCTAGTGAGTTCAATGTGTGCTTTTTACAGTTCAAAGATTACAAGATGTCATTGTAAACGTATGATGTACTAAGACGACCGTTTTACATCGGATCTATTTTGCGCAATCTGGGTGCGGCAGTTTATATGTTTTTTCACAACAAGAATCGGTTAGAGAGGGGCTAATGGGCGTGCCGCTAATAAGACTGTCATTGCTGCAGAAGATAAGCAAAACCGGTGCTGCTGGAGCTAGTTTCCGAAACACTACTTGTATCTACTCGCCTTTCCTGCTGTTAATTGTTCCATTATTATATTTTCACTCGAAACTGAATTCTGGTTTTGCTTGGAATCTGAGATATTGACCTCCTCATGGCACAAGGCAATTGAAACTCATTTCCCATTTGAGAGTAAAAACTACCGCACATTGGAATTAAGGTCTAGCTTCTCTGGTTTGTGGCTTGAGTCATTGCTACCTGCGTCACTCGAGACACAGGTGATCCCCGCTGCCATAAATTCAAACCTGCTCCACAGATGCATGAATCGAATCACGATCCCAAAGGGCTAATGTCAAAGAGCGTTTGCAAGAATCTGGACTGTTTGAGGTGTCAATCTTTTGCCTAACTTATGTTGCATTTTGCATTCGCAGTTGAAAGAAGATGTTTTTTGCCAAACAATTTATCAGTGGCATCATTGATGTTGTCAGGTGAGGATCTGAACAAAGTGCCTGTCTAAAGCCAAAAAAAGGTGGTTTGTGGCTTATCTTCTCTCTTGATTTTTTTTGCCCCTGTCTTTGTAGCAACATCGACCCAGCCCAGTTTGTGCCGTCTGACCCTGTGAGTAACAAGTCATTACCAGCTCTACCTGACCGTCGCTGTTCTGCTAACTCTGGATCCTAATGTGTGCTGTGACTCTGTCCCGCAGCCTCCACCACGCCGGCCAGTGTACGCAGAGCAGCATGAGAGCGATGAGGAGAAACAGTTCCGCAGAGTCTTCCAGCAACTCGCTGGAGATGTGAGTGCTATGTCTATCTGTACTGCTCCGTTGTTTTCTGCAGTAACCACACTATCTATCTATGTATCTGTCTATCTTTCTTTATGTCTGTCTGTCTGTATGTGTGTGCATATAAATACACACCCCATACAGTGGGTGTCTGCTGTGATGTTTACACTGTTAGTATTTGTCATGTAGGACATGGAAGTGAGCCCGACTGAGCTGATGAACATCCTAAACAGAATCGTTGCAAAGCGTAAGACATATCTCTTACACATCCCTCTGTGTATATTTCGTATAGTTCTTTGTGGTCTACCTTACTCTGTCGTGATTCGTTCCCCTGCAATATTTCCACATTTGATGTATCTTTTTAGAGAGAGATATATATATTAAATGGTGAATGATTGTTTTTCTTGTATTTCAGGTGGAGACCTGAAGACGGATGGTTTCAGCATTGAGTCTTGCAGGAGCATGGTGGCGGTCATGGATGTATCCTTTTCTAGCATCAGCATGCGTCATGTGTTGTGTGGTCCAGATGACTGTATGGAGCTAACTGTGACAGCACAGAGCAAATACACAGAACAGGACAAATCCATTGACAGTTGGTTACAAAAAAGGGTTGCCGCACCAGATTCCGTCACACCCACGGCTCATTGCGGCTGTGGACATACATTGAAGCTTTGAGGCAAATTGCTGCCATGATTTGGCCATCGAAACAGATTTTCACAATCGGGCCACGCCTGCACTCCTTTTGGCCTGCAGTACCGGATGGCGAGGATTAATGACCTTGAGATGTGTGAGGGTTAAGCTCTGAGCGGATAGCAGACTTCCTCAGGCACGCTTCTCCAAAAGTAAGGTCAAACTGTCAAAAGCTCTGAGACTATGCCTGGCTTGTGCAAACAGGGGGTTCATAGCTCTGTAATGTAAGCTGGAAGTAAACTCTTTTTTTTTTTTTAATGAGTAATCACTAATAATTGCATATTTAACTAGAAAACAGTGTAAAGGTAGCTAAATGGGAGTTATGCGATCCTTGTCATTTGTAGTGTGAACTGCAATGTTGTGATCAAGTCTGACAAAAGGTTGATATTCATTCCCTACTGTGAATTCTGTACCACATAAATGAGGAAGGCACGTAAACAATACGCCATGGGCAAATAGAGCGTACCCGCAGGTAAAGCAACTGTTTGTTCAAGCTGGAGCCAAAGAACGAGCCTTGATGTCTGTTGTCCTTAATGCTGCGTCAGAGCGACAGCACTGGGAAACTTGGCTTTCATGAATTCAAGCACCTCTGGAACAATATAAAGAAATGGCAGGCAAGTACAGCAGGCCTGTGTTTCATTTGTCCTGCGCATCTGTTTCTGTGCTGCACCGTTAACATTCCTGTGGCCAGTGTCAATCATCTCCAGTAAGAGTGCGCACAGAAGAAACTGAAGCTTAAAGTACATATTGTATCAGCTGTTTAGGGATGTCATGAAGGACTTTGATTTGAATCCTTATTTTGATTAACTGCCATGTTTTACATAGACGTAAATCTGTATACAGTGTTTACTGAAGGACACACATTAGTAGGTAGGCCGCATGTGGAACAGATCATTTCATTTCCTGTCAAATGAATCTTGGTAACAACCTACTCTGAGATGTGACACGTGTATTTGGTGCGTGTTGAATTAAGCCTACCAGTACAAGAAAAACCCATTTCCTTTATAATCAATTATAATTTCTAATATAGTTGTTACAACCATATTGCCAGCTATGTAGGTTGTTAGAGAGAAACCTTTCCCCCCCTTTTACTCTTTCTATGTTGTGAATCAGCTTACAAAGCCTAAATGCTTGTAAAACCATTGTTGTTGTTTAGGAAGTGTACAGATCCCACGACACAGATCACTCCGGTGTCATTGGTGCAGATGAGTTGCCCAACGCTTTCAGAGCTGCTGGTGAGATATATATATATATATATTTTTTTTTTTATTTCCTTTACTGTTTAAATGTTTGCACAGCTACTGGAAAGATGCAGGGAAAACAAAAGTTTATCTACACCAGTAATAACAGCCACAGGTAAAGCAATAGTCATGGATGCAGTAAGAACTTACTAAAGGGTTTTGATTGACTGTCAGCAGTCACCTGTCTGCATGATTTAAACAGAAAATATTGTAGTTAGTATACCTTAGTACCTCAAGGTATTCCTCTCTGTGCCCCCCCCCGGCCCCACCTGGTCTAAAGCTCCTGTGCTAGGACCGCTAAGTTAGATGCACTGCTAACTAACTAACAGCGGTTTTCAGCAGTCATGTGATATGCTGCCACCTTTTTTTTTTTTTGGAGTATGAATTCAATAGGTGGAGAGTTGTCTCAGTTCTTACCCATTGCACCCTTTTAAGCCTATGTACGTGTACCCTTTGTGTAATTGCTGTTATACAGTGGTTTCATCTTCTCCTCAGGTTTCCCCCTCAATGACCAGTTGTTCCAGATGATAATTCGCAGATACAGTGATGAAAGTGGGAACATGGATTTTGACAACTACATCGGCTGCCTTGTGAGGCTGGATGCCATGTGCCGTAAGTTTGAAAGACCAGTTCTAAAAAGAAAAAAACTCAAAAGTCTTTCTTTATTGGTTTAGCAGCTTTATCTGCGTGATAAGAATGACTCATAAACTGAAGGTGTTGTAGCCTCAACATCTGTTCTGATTTAGGTGCCTTCAAAACCCTGGATAAGGACAACAATGGGACTATCAAAGTTAATATTCTGGAGGTAAACTGTTCTGTTATTTTAAAAATCAGTGGGGTTTGGCTAGAATTCAGATTTGTAAAAGCATTTGATTCCGTTGACAGGAACAGTTCACTGTTTGCATACAACACAGCATCTTCTCTGCTCTTGTCTTTTCAGTGGCTTCAGTTGACCATGTACTCTTGAGTCCAGACGGTGTCCCTCCTGCATGTTATACGGAACCACTTTGTTTGTCCACACAGTGCTAAATATGTTTTCAATCATCCCTACAACCTCCTGTTATTCAGCAAACCCCTTGTGTGTACAGGTTTATTTAGAATGTTTAATGCAATGCAAGTGTTTTGGATTGTTCACTGTTCCATAATACTTGCAAGACAGAATTGATACTGTAAAAGCGCAAACCTGCACTCACAATGGCGCCCCCTAGCTGAGGATCAGAAATGAATGCTACTGAATGCTCTGGACAAGTATGCAGCCAACATGATTTAGGTGCTTAAAGATAAGATGTTGAATTGGTGTCATTTGCTCCTGATCTGCCTCGTGCCATCAAGTCAAAATGGCACAAGAGGGGGCAGGCCAACATCAAGATGCTTTACATCGTGAAGTTTGTGAAAAACCCAATGTGAAAGCAGGAAGCCCCCACTCCTATGTGGCTGGGGCTGGATTCACAAATATTGTATGTTAGAGGCGTCTGTGGAGATTGGTTTTGCCGTTTGTCATGCTAAAAAGCCGACATTGGACAGTTGAACAAATATAAAAACGGACAACTTTCTTTGCCACCTTAACTCCCAGGCTTACTTGGAAACTTGGTACCTTCTGACAACGCGCTTTCACCTGCTGAAAAAACAGGAAAGCCTACTTCACTCATCTCATTGTTTTCTGTCTGAGTGCACCGAGCTTATCAGTGTCAAGCTGTAGCTTGGTTGGACATGTTTTTTGGTTTGAATGGCCCACCCAGTTTCCACCTATTTTAACCAAATATATCCTCCTCAGAGCTGTGTGGGCTACTTTAGACATCTCCATCTATCTGCTGGGGGTTTTTTTTTTGGGCGGGACAACATACACCTTTTTAGCATTCATATTAGTACATGGAATTTAGTGATCTCGCAAATTCTCAGAAAAGCTCCACCCAACTTTAACCTGAGCAGAGGACTAACCAGCTTTCACACTAACTGAAAACAGTGTGTGTAGAGTGTAAGTTGTCCCACGCTAACAGTTGGTCTAATTTGGGTAACTAGACAGACTTGTTATGTCTGACGTTTTACTATTTGTGCGATCAGTCATATTTAGTGTTTGTCAAACCAGCCCCAAGTCCACTGCCTAGAGATTCTTGTTCACTAAAACGACAATGTGAGACCGCTCACCATATTGGTTACTGCTTATAGGTAGATGTTTGAATTGCGGTACACTTGCACCACATCCTATTGCATGAAGATCATGGTTTAATGATTTGTGCACTCCATTATTTTGCATCAGAGTTGCACTGTTACTGTATATGCATAACGGCCAGGAATCCCATTGCTTTCTACAGCCACTAGAAGGTCTAAACAACGAATATACTTCCTTTTAAGTGACCCACTATTAATGATAGTTTGTTAATGTGTGTGTGTGTGTATATATATATGTATAATGTTTTGAGACAGTGTTTGGGCAGGACATTCAATGTTTAATGCTGGTAGTGCAACTTGGCCATAGCATTCTCTATATGTCAGCTTACTGATCACGTTAATTATCACTGTGCACTTATTCATAATGCCTGCACCAGATAATGCCTGCACAGTGTGTAAATTGGTAATATATAATGTGTGTATGCCACTAATGCATGCAGCTGATAGTAAAGGTGCCATTATTAAGGGTTTTTAACCATGTAGGGTTAGCCACATTCATTAAACTGAAAGTGCTTGGTAAAATAAATAACCTGCGCCATATTTGGAATAAAAAAGGGTATGATAAATATGTGAGTCTTATTCTTGATGCGCTGCTAACAGTTGTCGCTGTGTGACCAATGGATTTTCACTTAGGTCGAACTGGGATCTGCTTCTGGACCATTCAGATTGGCAAATCAATTATTTGAAGTCGAGCAAGGGCTATTTTGAATAGGAGCCAACTAATAATAAATATTTGCTCAAATATGGAGTTACAGCCAATATTTTGTAATTGAATGCGGGTCCAAGTGGTGGTTATGATGCTTCAAAGCCGCGAAATCATCCTCCCCAACATAAATGGGGAGCACTGGGCTTCTCTCTATCTATCCATCCATCCATCGGCACTATGAAACCTTGATTTCAAGTTAAAAACAAATTGTACACCACTAGCATACTAACTGTTATTGAAGTAAAGTGATTAAGGAATACGAGCTTTACAAGTGAGGGAGCCATTGGATAAGACTTCAGACCAAATTGGTGTTCCTGAGCTAGACATATTTCCTACGTGTGTGTGTGTTGGTTGTAGAATCAAGTCAGCCCACGATACCAGGAAAAAGGCGTGCTCCTTCAAAATAAAAGCACATTGATACAACGGGAAACAAGAAATAAAACGAAACTACGTAATTAGCGAAATCACCAATTTAATCGTGGTTATTGTTTCTCGGTGATACGGGAAAGCAATACTTAAGGGTCATGCGCTATTATCCTACTAATATCATGTGCGTCGATAATTCTTTAGCCAGCTGCTTTAACGTTAGCTAGCTAGCTAACGTTAACCGGACATCTTTTGTGTAGCGTTAGCTTCATACTGGCTAGCTTGACAATAGCTATCTTGTCGATAAGGAAGTTTATCATTACGTTTCTGGACCAAATCCCAACTTCTTTGATTTGGGGGTATGTTCACCATCTCATTCGCTCTTTTTGCCATTAAGGTACACCTTGTGGAGTGAGGTTACGTGAAAGAAGTGCTTCATTAGCTATGTCTGACTCTAACGTAGCATTAGCTAACGTTGTCTTGCTGCAAAGAGAGCTAACGTAGTGTGTACTGTTGTGTGACATTAGACTTAAACTAGCTCACTGAGTGTATGTTGCACTGTATGAGGACAATGAAATTATTGTTGTTGGTTAAAAATAGTCAGGACAACGTGTCATTTGTCTGTAACTACGAGTGTGCTCTAGATATAGCTAACGTTAGCTAACTAGGCTGTCGCGTGTGTAAAGCGACTTTAGCATCGTCCATTGTTCATTCACTCTTTGCCTTGACATTGTTATCATTACGCTAAACCTGTTCTATTTCATTGCTTGACGATGTGAGAATAGTTAGACCTATGCATGTCACTACGTTACAGTTAAAATGTTGATAATAATCATTCATTATCTATTTACCTAATCAACGAAGTAGACGTGCACATACTGTCATTGCTCAGCTGTTGAGCCTGGACGTTATCACTGTATTAATACTACTTACCTTTGCTTTCATCAAGTCAACGTTTTGTGTATTGCCCTTAATCTCATTAGTTAAGTTATCTCAGTGACACATGAGCGGATATACCAGTAACACTCCTGTGTTCTTTTAACTTTGTTATTAACATAACATCCCCCTGACAGACAGCTGGGGAAGTTGAAGCACAGCAGAGACTACAAAGCGGCTGGATACCTATTGACACTGTGTGTGGAGGATGTCTTCACCAATATATTACAACCAAGACAGTGTTACCCGCTTCAAGAAAAGAAAAGCTCGCTTCTCTTTCAGTGAAGTCCACATACTGTTGGATGAAGTGAGGAAGCATCGTATGGTTGTTGTGGGTATGTGTCTTCAAGTGCTTAACCCAATCAGACTGGTTTCCATCACCTTCTGAATGAAAAGATTGCTTTGAGGTTTTGTGTCTAAGTACCTGGAAAGTGAATGTCGCTGGTTGATCAGAAACATAAAGTAAACAAAGCTAGGCAGATGAAACAAAATGTGTGAAGAATATATTGTTGTATGTGGCCCGGCCACTAACCCAAGGACATGCTTAAGTGAAGTGCTTGATGTCATTTTGGTTTTCCCCTCAAAGGCAAATTCAATCGTGGTGTGCCAACAGACATGAAGAAGCGCACATGGGCAGAGATTACTGCACGTGTCAATGAGATCGGAGAGTGCCAACGCGAGGTCATCGAGGTCATCAAGAAGTGGTCCGATCTAAAGTGTGACACCAAGCGGAAAGTGGCTGCGATGCGGTCAGGGACAGTGCCCAACAGGGGCCTCAACTCGCGTCTCTCCCGAGACCTTAATCAGACAGAGAAGATAGTGCTCCAGATTCTGGAGATGGATGAGGAAGACCAGAGCACGGGTGATTTTGGCCCACTTGGAGACGACGACGATGTGCCAGAGGAGGAAGAAGAAATGGAAGAGGAAGATATGATTGGAATGCAAAGTTCTCCCAACGGCGGGTTGGACATGGCAACTATGCCCCCACCAACCTCCTACGCTATGAGTGAGTGCTTAAAGGAATAGTTCACCCAAATGTTGTCAGTCTTGACTCCCTTTCAGTCTAAACATCGGTGAAGTTTATATGTCTACATAACCATGTCACCTTCCTCTCAAAATATCGTGTGCAACTACAATACAGATATAAGATATACATGTGTGACTCATTTTTGAGTTTTAAATGAACTGTTTGTTTTAATAGCTTAATGAAGACGTTCTTGGTGAGAAAGGGGCGCAAATGGTGTTATTAAAATGCTTTGAATGTCGCAGGGGACTCGTCACAACCTGCCTTCGATGTGCAGTATGAAGTACCTGGAACAGAAGGTGAGTTGTCAAGATCTGGGTACAAATTAAGAAAGACCTTGGTTTTTTGCAACGTGTTTTGTTAATAAGAAAGCACTGATGAGCCTTTTTCTTTGACTCAAGATGCTGAAGCTGCATTCGGAGACTCAGACGATGACCAAAGGGATGACGTGCTTCCTTCCACTCAGGTAGCAAAACCCACAGAGGATCACCAAGGAAACAACGGCATCCAGAAACAAGGACAAGCTCAGACGTCCTCCGGACCGTCAACTTCAACGGCCACGCTTCCCACGCCAGGTCAGCCCTCGCAGAACATGAGAGACAGCATGCTACATAATGCATCGCTGAGCCTTCAAGAGCAGCACGCCACCAACATCCTGCTGGAGACGGTTTCACGCTCCCTGGAGCTTCTGTCTGAGTCGGTGCAGCAGCTGGCGGAGACTCAGCAGGAGTTTGTGCGCGAGTCGCTGCAGCTCCAGCGGGAGACGGTGCAGGTTCTTAGAGACTTCACAGGTGGAGCCATTGCACTCATGCATGACAAACTGAACGGACGGCCAGCGTTATAGCAACAAAGTGTCAGACAGAGATGTTAAGTTGTGTCACTGACTACATACATGGCCTTCAGGTGCAGGAACCATTAAGTTCCTTTGGACTCCACCGCTGGTTACTGTACGTTTTGATAGTACTCAACAGAACTTCTGTGGTTATATTTTAAAACTGTATTCATAGAAACATTGTATTGATGGAATTGCTGTCTGTGAGGTTACATGAAAATGGATTAAGAAAATAATGTTAACAGTGTTAGCGATAAAGAAAGAACATATTGAGGGTTTTTATTTGTTCTAGGGTTTTTTTCCTACTGAAGTGAGATTCTTACCGCTCGCTTTGTAGAGCATTTTGTATTAAGCATCCACCACATTTAAAGCCTTTACATTCTTTTAATGTTGACATGCAAAGGATGAGTCTTTTTAATTTTTGAAGAGTCAGTCAAATCCATTTGTGTGTCCTTGATTCCTTGTATAAATTGTAGTTGCATCAGTGTCTGGAGATTATCACATGTACTGTAATGGTGAGTGGATTTCCGCACCTGACCATTATATGGTCTATATGTCTGAAAGCTAAACAAGGGGTGTTAGATGCTTTGAAAAAACCTGTAACTGAATAATTTGTGATTGTCTGTCTGATTTTTGTTTTTTACACTGCAAACATGAACACTTGAATATGAAAGTTTCAACAATTTCTTTTAAATATGAAATAAACCCCACGTGTATTTAAACAGTACAGGAGTCATTGCCGTAGCTGTTGAGCGTGCAACGTGCTCTAGTGGACACTCAGAAATCCGGTGATCAGACTGTGTGAATCCATCGGGATTCAGGGGCCGAACCTTTCCGTTTGCTGCTCTGTTGGCTTAAAGCCTATATCTTGATGTATTGCTGATGAAATGATCTGACTTCACTGAAGATGGTACATTTCAAATCATACGTTTGAAAATTTGAACCGCTTCATAGTCTGATTGTCCAATAGACCTTAAAAGTTTAAAAAAAAAAAAAGTGTAAAAAAATATTAATGATTCTCATTTGTTTTGGAGGTTTGTGCTCAGATTTTACTTTTAGACTTAAATGAGGCTTGAGCTGTTTTGCATTGTATAGCATAGGCTTTCTGATGTAGTGTGGTTTACGTCCATGCTAACAGAAGATGTGTAATACAGATTACACATAGACCTTAAAGGGTAAAGCTTGTGATATTCAATATTTTTTCTCATTGTCAGCAATACCATGAAAAGCCAACAATGAATTCATCCCAACAAGTACTATCTGTGTATCCAAACCTTGGTATATCTTATTCCTCTGTGCCATAGAGCTCCATTAATGTTAAAAATCTATTAAAAATACGTCACAGAACCACACTGGGTGACATGTTTCTTCATAGTAATGGACATGGACATTGTAGTTTAGTTTGAATTGATCCCCTCTACCACATCCTACTGGCGTAAATACTCACTAGAGCGCCAAATGTGTAGTAATCCGCTGCTGAAAATAGTCCCCAACAAAACCCGGATTTCCTTCTTTTTATGCAACCCTTTCTCAAACCTACAATGCCCAACAGAGTTAGCAAATCAGAGCCTCTTTAATATAAATGTATATATTTGTGTTCCATTTTTTAAGATTTACATCTTCAGTAGGAAGAAATGGCCATGGGGCTGAGTGCCACAGACACGGGAGGGAAGTCCGAAAGCATTTAGAGACGGACTAACACGTTGTTGGTTTTGGTGTTTTTATGGGATGTATTGACAGTAATAACACCAGATCTGTCCTTCATGACGTGGGGACATGCACTGTTGCAGTATCTTTGATCATCCTTCACTGAAACACATCTTGACACTGTTGTCAGATGGAGTAATACAGTGCCTCCAATAGGCATGAATGTCCAGCCAATTTTCGCAGGTTCATTGAAATTGCACTAGGGGGCTCTGCTGCACAGTCTGTCTTGAGAGGCCAGACTGCCGATGGGGAGCTAAATCACAAGATGAAGCCGTGTCCAGAGTGTGTTCTTCTGTACAGTGTATTGTGCAGCAATACGCAGGATAACACATTATAAATATCCCTGGCTTGTTGCACATTGTATCATGTCACTTTTTTCAAACAGGCATCCTTTTGGCTTTCGTGTAAAACAGTTCAAACAGGAAAGACACTTAAGCCTATAAGTGGCATGAATCATGCATTGATCATGCTCGAACTTCATTATACAACATGCCTTTAGCAGACATATTACATGACCCAACAGGACTGGTAAAAGAGCCCGAACTGTAAATGGAAAGACAATCAGTGGCACTTCTTAAAATGATCGGACACTAATGACAGAACTAAAGAGATATTTAAAGAAGCGTTAAATAAAGCAGAAGGCAAAAAGACAAACAGTCAGGAAAAGTTATAGCTGTACAATTAGAGGCGTGAATGTGATTTTTAAAGAGTATTAAAATGCGTAATGACAGGATGCAGGTTTTGCATAGATCGTGTCACTATTGGCCCCACACAACCGTGACAGCTTTACAGCTAAAACTACTTATAAATATGGGTCATGGGTCATGTTGTAACAATTCATTTGTAGTAATAGAACGTAAGAGGTGGCTAGTGTTTATTCCCAAGGTCAATTTAGTTAAAAATTCGCTGAATCTGCTTGTACTCATGTTAATGAAGATACTGACATGCCACTGGCCGCCACATCAGTGAAAATCCGTTGTGTTGTGTTGTGACTGTGCTACACTACGTTTTGTAGTGTAAAGTATTTCCCTTACCATCCAGTACATCGCAACCATCTGTCTAACTTTATGTTTATTTGAGCGTGCTCCAGAAACTGATGAGAATGAAGAAAACACGTGCACCCAATGACAATGTATGAAATTATATTTTATTCCAGATCATAGGCTTAATAAAATAGATAGATACAGAACAGATAGTTGAAGTGCTCCATTCATATAGTAGCATTTATTTTCTTTCTTTCAATTCTACACTGGTGTAATAGTTAAGTTTGTTTTTTAGGCTGGGGGGGTTGCTTGATCTCTAGAGCTCCATTCTTAATTAAATACTGGTAAAAAATACTGACACGAGAACACAAACGCACGCACACAGACACACACGCACACACAGAACGAGGTTGAGTTAAGTCAAATTGCATTGTTCACCCTTCTGCAGCCCCTTCTGCCTCAGTTGGCTAAACAGCTGCCACGGCCAGCACGGCGTGCCGCAGCAGGGAGTGGAGGAGGGCGGGATGCAGCAGGAGTTCAACAGTCTGTTGGGGCTTCCTCCGTAGCAGGAAGGCAGGTTGCAGCATAAGTGTCTGGCTGGGGGGCTAGGGTCCTGAATAGGCAGCTGTATTCACATTGTAAGCTGTTCTTTTACCTTTAGTTCTTTATGGAGCCCTTAAACCTGAGACTTAAGCCTCTCTGAAAGGGCATTATTCACTTAGAATTGAGTATAATACAGTTTTATAGGTAGTCAAACACCCCTCTCCTCTTTTTCGACTTTTTATATTTTACTTCGAAAGTGAATATTTACACTAAACCTGTACCTAATTAAATTTAAATATTGAATTCCTTTATATGCTACATTTCCTTGTACTATACCACATGAGACGTTCCATTCATGTGGTTGAATCCAGTGCTACATCAGCAGAGAAAATGTTAAGGATCAGAATAGGCTCTAACGCAGATAATATACAGTAGCCTACAACAAACTGCCGTACATATTTGATTGAACAAAATATTTGCCAAAAAAGCCAATACTACCATTAAATGCGTTATCCAAAAGACATTTTTTCACATTTGTACAGAGTTGGTCGACATCTGGCAAAAAGAGACACGGACTTCGAGAGGCATAATGAAAAGGAAAATAATCTATCCATCGATCTGTCCCTCTGCAAGTCTATATGTAAGTTTCCTCCCCCTTTCTATTGCCCCAGTTGACCCCTGTGCCCCTTCCTTTTCTTCAGTTTTCACCCCCACCTGTTCTCCTTCCCTCGTTCCTCCCAGCTCCCTCTTTCATCTCCCATCTGCCACTGAAGCTGCTGAAGGGCAGAGAGGAAAGGTATAGGGCTGAAGGAAGGCAGATCGGCCGGACAAAAGACAATTTATACATCTGCTACTAAGCCAAACAGTTCTGTTTTATTTAACTCATCGCATCTGTTGTTTTAAAGAGGATTTGTGACGTGATCAATGCCTCACAGAGACAGATTTGTTTGTTCCACATGTTAAGCCAATAATCAGTTTGTGTGTTAGAAACCCACTATACAAAATGTTTGCCAATGCACCTTTTTTATGGTGGCCTATACACAGCCACTGCAGAAAAATGGTCTATAGGTTGTAAGATTCATGTGGTCCTTGCGTAACTAACTATAGTACCATTGTGACTGGATTCGCTGAAGATAGGCAAAGAAATCCTGAAAACACTTTATCAGCTGGTTGATATGTTGCAATTTACATATTACCACATTAACGCACAGATACTGTCACTGCATCTTTAACACACATACTGCCTTTTGTTGCCGTAAGGTGAAAACATTTCAACTCCACTTCAGTGGATTTTTGAAACTACAACCAAAGAGTCACGTTCTAGTATAAGATGAAGAAGTTCAACAATTCCTATGGATGATGAAACCCATTCACAACCATCTGGTGAAACTCAAACATGTATGGCCTTCCAAGGTTCAGCAAATTAGGCTGTTTTTCATTATTCTTACAAAGTGACCAAGTTAAAAAAGTTAAAAGATGACACTTAACAAAGCCATTTTGGTGAGAGAAAAATAGGTGTAAGTTCCTAGCAAAGATAAAGCATCAGATTGACATGCATGGTGATTGATGATCCATTGGATTTTGTACTCAGATTGACTATATATATGAATCACGTCATGAACTCGTGTCTGGTTCAAGTGATGGAGACGACAGACTATATCAGAACTGACGGAGAAGAGACGATGAAAAGTGTCCAAGCAAAGGAGGGAAGCAAAGACATTTTAAACACTGAATTGTCCATCCTTTGTATACAGACAGTAGACCCTATGTTGAAGATCATTTGAGAATTACATTTACAAGAATCAAAGACATAGTACATGTCAGATGGTCAGAGTAAAATTTCAGCATAACTCAAATAATCTCACGTAACTATTTATGTATAGAGGCAGATCTAATTCTAATAACGTTGCATATTTGAAAACATGAGCATGTGGTTTCATATTTAAATTTTTGTGCTGACAGCATTGTATTGTATATTGAACATTGTTTGGACCTAATATTTTAACTTGATCATGTAAAATGTATTTATATGGTTGTCTTGCAGTGGAATTTAACTAAATACATCTACCTAAGCACTGTACTTGAGTACAATTTTGAAGTACTTGTGCTTTAGTTGAGTATTTATTGAGTAGCAAACCAGCCAAATCAAGATCTATGGTGCAGAGGAAAGGGAAGGTGGAGGACATGTTCCGTTTCTCAGGCACAGCCCTCCCAACAATCACAGAGAAGCCAGTCAAGAGCTTAGGCAAGGTTTTTGACAGCTCTCTGAGGGACATGACATCCATCCAGTTGACCTGCACCGAGTTGGATGGATGACTGAAATCCAAAGACGTTAGCACTACCTTGGAAGTTCAAAGCCTGGGTCATAAGAGGCTGGTGGGAGTGTTCACATGAGCCCGAGCTGGACAAGGATACTTTCCAACTCCACAGCTCAACTCAACTCAGCTTTATTTGTATAGAACCTTTCATACAAACATGTAGCCCAAAGTGCTTTACATAGTAATACTCCTCCAAGTGAGGAGCACATCCTCAGCTGCTGCACATAGCACTTGGAGAGGGATGGTACCGATGCAGGCATGATCAGTGCTTTAAGACCATTGCTAAAGCCATCAACACAGGAGTTGAGTGGATGAGGCGGTCCCCACCCTCCAAGCAGTCTATCGCCTTTGTCAGAGCTGGGGAGCAGCCAAAACTCATCAAAGTAACATCTGCAGGTATCTGTGACCTCTGTGCAGTCCTACAACCAGACATTGTCTGAGTCCACCAAGTAAGCTATGCTGGTGGAGCTGAAAGTCCCATGGGAAGATTGCTTGGAAGAGGCCTTTGAAAGGACGTTACGCAGGACTGGTCAGCGACTGTCAGCAGGCTGGATGGGAGCATTGTGTTTCCTAGTGGAGGTTGGATGCAGGGGATGCGCAGGCCATTCTTAAGCCATAGCCTTTAGACATTTTGCCAACTGCAGTATCACCAATGCGGCAGAGAGGGCTTCAAGATAGCTGTGGCTCAAAAGAGAAGAGCCATGGAGGCATAGGTAGCTAGCCATCTGGACACAAGCTGGGGTCTGATCAGCCCCGACTTGGTCATCTGGAGGAGGGTGTATGACATTGAAAGACCCGAAACACCCGAGTGTTCCAGGAACATCAGTAAAGATGTGTCCAGAGACATCAGCAGATGTACGTAGACAGTCATAAAGATGGACATTGATGTCCCATACTTAAGGGCTCTGAAGGCCTTTGAAGAAGAAAATACAGCTCTACTCTCTGCAGCCCAGAGGATCCAGGCTGTGGGGAAACAAGATCATAAAGCCAAAATGGAGACAATGAGACAACACCAGTTTAGCACAGTGGAGGATGCATGGGTTTGCAACAGTGGAGAGCTTATTTTACAACTTGTGACCAGGCACGGACAGTAAAGAAAAGACACAAGTAGAGTACAGTATTTCTGTCTGTGTTATTGTTAGCCTGTGATTTACCTAATAATGCACCTCCAGATACATCACGCCCCTTTGCCGCAACCCGTAAATTTGCTCAATGGGGATGTGGCAGGACTGGATGCATTTTTATGGTGCCAAACAGCGCTTCAGGATCCAGCATTATTACGAGCTCAACCAATCAACCAAATGACATGCATAAATTTGAGCCTGTATGGACACACTCACATACGCACACACAAACAGAACATCACGGCCCACCAGACACCCATTCCACACCTCCCATTGTCCCACAGTCAGACAGCAGGCTGGGGCTGCAGAAGTACCCACAACACCGACTGACTTCTCCCCCGAGGGCCAGTATGGGTCTGATTTTCAGCCGCTCCCCTTCTCTTTCTCCAAGTGTCCTTGGGGAGAAGAATCTCCAAGCTGCTGTGGGCTGTAGATGAGGCAGATGCTGTATACTCAGACTAATGGGAGGTCTGGGGGGGGGGGGCATGACTCCTCTTTGGTTCCCATGCCCTGTGGTACACTCATGTCACACTCCTGCAAGTAATACAGACGACAACAGCAGAGAGGGTGCACTGTCCATCTGCTCTTCTGATACAAAGACACACACACTGTCCTCCGCGGACAGATGCAGCAGGTACTGTACTGTAGACGGACACAGTACATTTAAAGCGAATGTTTCTGTCTCTCCCAATGAAACAGAAGATGATGTATGGGTCATGTGTGTGACATGAGGGTTGTAGGATGCAAGAGGTACGATGTATAGGTACACTGGAATTTATTGTGGGCAGGGGGTATTTTGTCTTTTTGCTGAAGGAAGTGTTACTACTTTCATGGAGAGCAGGAGAGGGGCTTTTATCTTTTTACATCACAGGTTTATATTTAATTTAATTCTTCCCTTGTGAGATTTGTTGAAATTATTGAAGTTATATCACTGAATGTGCTGGGGTAACAATGTCACAGTGCTCAAGACCAAGAGCAGCCCCAGGTTCTGGTGCCTGTGCTCGATTCACTTATTCAGTGGCTTCAATAGCCATTTGTTTACCAGCTTTTACTTTTTACTAAAAGAAGTCAAGGCTGTGTGATTTGTACGAGACCTTCTTTAGACAAGTATTCTGTCTTGAAATAAGACAAAGTAAAATTTCAACCTCAAATACTAGACAGTACAGGGCATGGTGGTACTCCTCAAAAATCAGTCCCTGAGCAAGTAGAGCACATTTTAAAAAGTTGGCCTTGAAAATACACTCAGATAATTAAAAAGATGATAAAATGAAAAAGGCCACCTCCTCATACATGTGTAACTCACAATATTGCCAGATACAAGCCATGTTTGCGTTGAAAAGTACATTTTTAGGGAACATGTTTGGTGATGATTTACTGTTAAACGACGCAATGAAACATATGTCTTTCTTGAGCGTTGTATATTTTGGATGACTTACAGAAATTGTAGCAAAATTGAAATTCTCCCCATTTTGTATTGGAATTCCTTGGAGGTCCTTAGTTCCGATTTCAGAACCACTGTTCTGGACTCAAGGTTTGACATACAAGTTTGGGAGGTAACCTGCAATAGCCTGCTGAGAAAGCTGACAACACTCCAGCCATCTTAGCCTTACAAACAACAGTTTATGCCCCCCCCCACACCGTTTGTCGTCCTGCAGGAAAGCGTGCCAGGATATACAGGGGGCCACTTCAGGCACGCGTGCTCTTTTCTTATTATAATTTGGGCCCCCAACCCCAACCCCACCCCCACCCATCTGCTTTCACCATAATGACCCAACGCACATGTCTGTGCAGTGTGAGATTGAAAAACACGGCTGAAATGTCATGAAGTTGCCATCTCGGGAATCTTTCACTTTATATACGTTTGTTTGCCCGCTGGAGTCTAACGACGCGTTTCATCTCAAGTCAGACAGTCTGAACCAAACTCGCCTTGTATATCAGTTAGTGCTTGTTTACGCGTTGATGTATCACATCGATGTCAATGGCCATCAGTGTTGGGATACAACACCCACCTCCAGGCGACGATCGCAAAGAGGAAAATAACACAAATCAGTATTGTCAGTTAACTGATTTTTAAAACCCCTCATGTAACATTCAGTATGATAGTGCTTATTGTTCTATTAAATTATGTTCTACAGGTTTATGTCAGTGTTAAAGGTTAGATCAGCTCTTATTGGGTAAACAACAAATGAGGTGTGTTTACCCTCCACCACATCCCTGCCAGCGACAGGTGCTGGAACCGACGGCCGACCAGTCCTTCCTAAATCAATAAGGTGTGTGTGTGTGTGTGTGTGTGTGTGTGTGTGTGTGCGCGCGCGCACTGGGGGTGGACGCTTTGGGGAGACAATAGCTGGGTCTGGAGCCCCACACGGTCGACCATGTGCCGTTGATTACCATACAGCTGTTCGCATGAGGCCCAGACAAAAGCAACATGATAGTCCAACCCCCCCCCCCAAACACACACACACGCGAGCAACATTTCCCCCCTTCATTGCCCCCCCCCCCGCAACTTTTCGAGGCTCAAAAGCACAGCAGAAGAGGCCTGAATAGCCGCTAGAAGCACTATACGGTCTTATCATGGACCTGCACACTCTTTGTCACCGCACACGCGTCAGAGCAATTATGGTGCTGGATGTCAGAAGGCCTACGCCATTCTTCCCCGCTTCCTTTAGATCTTTGTCCAGTTTGTAGGCAAGCTCCTGAAAGACAAAAAAAAAAAGAAGCTTCTAAACAATGATCTATAGGCCCGGAATTGTTAAAGTGTTGAAGTTAATTGTTGAAGTCCATGCTTGATGAAATGCTGCTGGTCTTAATTAGAAAATGTCCTGGCACGCTCATTGTTTGAAAAAGTTCCCAAAATCTGAATGACTAAATTGTTGTATATTCTCTTGGATGATATATTTTATAGTCGTCAGTTTTCCAACCACCCAACCACATTGCACGTACACAAAATTAAAATTGTAAAAGTTCTTCATGTTGGCATCACTAAAACTCGGATAGTTTGCTGTTAAAACGTTCAGATCGGCCCGCTGATTGTTGGTTTTTCCCATACTGTGGCGATTCAGTTCCATCCCCCACGCTAGTTTACGCTTTTCTAGGTGGTTAAGATCCACGTAGTGATGCTAAACATATCTGCTTTGCGCCAGCTTCTTATGCATATTCCTATTGTGAACTTCGTCCAGGTGTAATGTGGGTTGTCTAAATCCCCAGTGTCAGGATGCTCCCCAGAGGTCTGCTCGGGCCCCACCTCTTCGCCTGTGACGCGCAGCATCAGATGGTATAAAACCCCTCAGCGTCTTCACGCAGCAGAACCAAAACAAGGGGAGTACAGACTGTAGGACAGAGGAGAAGGCTGTCAAGAGCAGGCGAGGATTTAGGAGACACCAATAGGATCACGTGTGATGAAACTTTTTTGAGTTTTCCTCAACTGTTTTTGGGAATATTCTTGCACACGACGAATGCGGACATCCACGCAGAAGTGACAAGAAAACTCTGAGAAGAAATGGCACATCTACACTTGAGTTGCATTCTGGCTTTGGCCTTAGTGCACGTTGTAAGTTGGCTTCTGTTTGCGCTAAAATAACAATCCCAAAATGTCTTTACGCACAGCGAGTCTGATATTGTTTCTGCCATTGCAGGTTCTGTCCTCCGGTGTGTTTGAGCTGAAAATTCATTCATTCCACACGGCGCAACGCATTTGCAGAAGACACAGGGACTGTCATATATTTTTCAGAATTTGCCTAAAACATCCGGAGGATGTGATCTCCGCAGAGCCGCCTTGCACCTTTGGCACGGGACACACCAACGTCATCAGGGCCGATCACACATCGATTTCTAGCAGCGCTCCCATCAGGGTGCCTTTCCACTTCAAGTGGCCGGTAAATGGAACATCATAGTCACACAGACGATAATAGTGTTGTTGTAAATCGTAGTTAGGATTAGGCTGAATCTGTAATTTAAAACCTGCATACGTCTTGTATTTTCAACTACCGTTGCTGAAAACCACAGCTCACAGTATCAACTATTTAATTTGTCGATGTGCGTAAAATAACCTACGATCCTGAACTGTTATCACTGTTCATTTGCAAAGCACTAAACGCGTTTTTTTCTGTCCTAGGGAACATTTTCGCTGATTATTGAAGCCTGGAACGCTGAATCTCCGACTGAGTACACAGGTAGGTTGTTACTTGCGGCCGATTTACTAAATGGCTGGACTCACTGATCTCAATACAGCTTTAAGCCCAGATCAATCACATGCGCTGTTGCGGAGTGCTCGTAGACTTTCCATCTGACGCACGCAAGATGGCATTTGTTTAAAGACTTCCCTCCCCTCTGCAGACAACCAAAACAACCTTGTGAGCCGTCTGGCGACCAGGAGGAGACTTGCCATCGGCGAGGACTGGTCACAGGACGTGCACTTCGGCGAGCAGAGCGAGCTGCGCTACTCCTACCACGTCTTCTGTGACGAGTACTACTTTGGAGATGGCTGCGCAGACTACTGCAGGCCGAGGGACGACACGCTGGGACACTACACCTGCGACGAGGAGGGCAACCGCATGTGTCTGGAGGGCTGGAAGGGAAACTACTGCTCGGAGCGTAAGTGTATATTAATAATCACCTAAGTGCTCTTGAGCAAGGCACTTTAATCCTGTACTAGTACCCTGGGTGCAGTTCAGTGACTAACCTGTGGAGGGAGCAAGTGAAAATTGAATTTCCCTTGAAAAACAGTGGATTCAACTACACATATCCGACATTTATTCAAAGTACATTGATGGTACTAGTAGTGTCTACGGTAGAATTTAACCTGTCTACGTGTTATTTTGTAGTATTCTATGATATCATAAACCTAAATATCATGTTTGTTTAGTGAATATGTCATATCATAGCAGCTTTCAGAACAAAGTTACAAACTATTTTTACATGGGAAAACGAAAGTGAAACAATTCAGCACTAAAGTAAGATTAAAAGCAGTCAAATAAAAGTACAGAGTATGAAACTGAATGAAATACCAGGTTAACAGCAGAAAAACCCCAAATAAAACACATGAAGTAAATGGCATCCTTCTGAAAACAGTTTTTTTCCCCAAAGGACTGTAAGGCCTCATAATTAGGAGTTTCCAATAATTTACACTCTTTCACCTAAGGTGGAAAGGCAACATTTTACAAAACACCATAAAAACATACATCTGAGTGAGTAAAGACATGGAGAGATTTATTTTGCAGACAACCAAAGGCATTTATACAGGAAGTGGAATCACAAAACCGTAACATTCAGAGACTGAATATTTGCAATGAAGACAACTAAAACGTCAACCGTGAACTGAAGAATTAGACTCAGGTTTTGGCAAGGCGTGGATGTTTTTATCTTACTACCCAGCTTATAGTTGTTTTTTAATATTTTCAGAGTATATAGAGTATTCCCTTTGTCTGAGTGATATCCCGTAGTGTTGTGTTTTACTCCTTAGCAAGAAGGTCCGTGGTGTTCCATCGGCCTTTTGTTCTCTGTCACAATGAGAGAAAGAGCTGTAGCCCCCCTTACACACAGATCTTTCAAGGTGATCTGGGTGGGTGTGTGTGTGTGTGTGAGGGAGAGAGAGAGGAGATAAAAGAAAGCGTTTTTATCCGTCAGTGTGCCTACCAGCTGCTTGGCTTAATACTTAACAAACAGTGAAGTCTGGAACAGGGCTGGGGTCAGACAGAGGGCCCTGTGTGTTTGTGTGTGCGTGTGCGTGTGTGTGCGTGTGTGTGTGTGTGTGTGTGTGTGTGTGTGTGTGTGTGTGAGAGAGATGTATGAGAAGGCGTGCCCATTGTAATCACACACCCTCCCTTCTCCAGCCATCTGCTCGGCGGACTGCAGCGAGAAGCACGGCTACTGCGAGGCCCCAGGGGGCTGTACGTGTCGCATGGGCTGGCAGGGCCCCTCCTGCAATGAATGCGTCCACTACCCCGGCTGCCTCCACGGGACGTGCAGCCAGCCGTGGCAGTGCAACTGTCAGGAGGGCTGGGGGGGCCTCTTCTGCGACCAGGACCTGAACTACTGCACCAACCACAAGCCCTGCACCAACGGCGCAACCTGCACAAACACGGGCCAGGGCAGCTACACCTGCACCTGCCGGCCCGGCTTCGGAGGCACCAACTGTGAGCTGGAAACCAATGAGTGTGACAGCAACCCCTGCAAGAACGGAGGAAGCTGCAATGTGAGTATACAATGGTATTAAAGTCGGTTTAGTTTAAAGGTGCACTAATGGTTAAATAATTGCGATAAAGAAACAAAACTATCACAGATACAGTAAAAAAAAAAAGAATACTATATACTGCACATTATGGAGATCTACTATATATAAACAAAGCATGATAGAAATACAATAGAAGGTACTTAATTCTATACACACCAATTTAAATTGGATTGAGATAAATGGCCTCAAATAAAGTGAGGAGGCAAGGAATTTGAGGGAACTGAACTGGGTGGTGAGTAAAGTGTCTTGTGTCTCCATATAGCAGTGTTAGCAGCTTATATACAGCTATTTCACCCGTAGCAGCAAAACCAAAGTGTGTGTCTTCTAATGCAAACACAGTGGTGCAAAAGGTTACAGTTGGCAATGACTTATAATGCAGTAGTCGTCGTCGGCCTCCGCTGGGCTGCTGAAACTGCAAAGCTTCAACTTTAATGCCCACTGATATCATTTTGAATGCATATTGAAAACCAAGGGCTTTTATCACGTCTCATTCTTTATCCTACCCTTCCAAACAAATGCAACAGCCCCAATTAGTAAGAAGGCTTTCTTACTAACGCCACGATCCCTTCCACACTTTACACATAAAACAAGTTTGTTCCAAGATATTCCCTCCCCTTAACCTGACGGTTTCTCGTCCTCTGTCCACAGGACCTGGAGAACGACTACTCGTGCACTTGCCCACAGGGCTTCTACGGTAAGAACTGCGAGATCATTGCCATGACGTGTGCGGACGGTCCCTGCTTCAACGGTGGCACCTGTGTGGAGACGATGACCGGGGGCTACACCTGCCGCTGCCCTCCCAGCTACACCGGCTCCAACTGTGAGAAGAAACTGGACCGCTGCAGCAACAGGCCCTGTCTGAATGGTGAGTGGGCAGGAGAGGCCTCCCCTCTGGCGACATCTTGTGGCAGAAGTGCAGCTGACTGTGAAATTGTTTTAGTGAATAGGTATTACTAGCAACACTCAATGCACTTGCAGCAATTTACTTCAGCGAGGGTGTTAAATGTAATCCCATTAACACCCCTTTAAACGACTGGCTGCCGCTGATCTCTTGAATGCTGAACAGAGTATTTCTCCCTTCTGCAGGTGGTGAGTGTCTGGACCTCGGCCAGAGTGTGTTGTGCCGTTGTCAGGCAGGCTTCACAGGTGCCAACTGCCAGGTCAACGTTGACGACTGTGCCTCTAGCCCCTGCCAGAATGCTGGGACCTGCCAAGACACTGTGAATGACTACACCTGCTCTTGCACCCTGGGGTACACCGGCAAGAACTGCAGCGTGCGCTCAGATGCCTGTGGCGCCCGTCCTTGCCAGAACGGCGGCACTTGCTTCACCCACTTCACTGGGCCGGTTTGCCAGTGCCCTAAGGGCTTTATGGGTCCGAGCTGCGAGTTCACGCTCCAGCCCAGCTTCAAGCCCGCTTTGCGCCAAACCTCCCAGCCCTCCTCCGCCACCCTCACCGTCTCCTGCGTTCTGGCCGTCCTGGTGCTGGTCCTGGTGGCGGGTATTGTCTTCTTGAGGAGGAGAAGGAGACTGCAGGGAAGGAAGCAGCTGAGCGACGTTGCAGTCTACAATGACTTGGAGGCCGTCAACAACCTGGGAGGAAGCGAAAGAGAAGCCTTCCTCGGTCCTAACGGCCTGTTCAAGATCAGCAACAGCACGGCTCGCCTCAGCCTCTCCCTCTGCCCCGACGGAAGATCTGGGTACAGGCACAGTCCTGTGGAGAGCAGCCTGGCCAGAGGCGAGCGACTGGACTTTACGTGGAGGGATGAGGCCGGACTGGGCTCCGGGGCAGGGCTGAGATGAAGCCGAGAGACGAACATGGACATTCAACACAGGGGTAGAATGTTAGCACTTGTTGCTCCTCCCTCTTCATGCACAGTGAAGCGAGGAGCAAATCCATGAGTTGCAAACCGCTCGGCTCATATAAGCATAAGAAACAAAATATTGATAAATGAACTATTCTGATGGAGGTGATTTACAAAGATGATGGGGCACAGCTCTTCCATGTTCAAGACCCAAAGAAACCAATAATACGATCCACTTTTCATAGGACCTACAACACAAACCAAATACAGGACGCCACAATACTTTTGAAAAACCTGCCCAAAAACTATGATTTGTTGGGGTTTTGTTTTTAATACGTTCCCTTTGTTTAATTGTATCTCATTTTATTTTTTTCGAACACAGAATTTTTGTTTTGCTTTTCAATCTTCCTTTGGCCATTATTTCCTTATTGTGTGTACCATCATTTTTATTCTTTATATTAATAATTTATTTGAAAACGTATGTTTATGGCTTCACTTTGATTGTCACAGATGTAGAGATATATTTATATGATGCTGAATGAAGACCGACGCTTGATGTTTTACGGGCTGTGGAGGCTGTGTGAAATATCCCAAAGATATTCAGTGCAGGGATATAAAGAAAATGTGCTTTATCACACAAAGTCAGCCGTTACTGTAATTTATATATATATATAGTTTATATATTACTGATCACATTGTTCTTCCGTGTGCCATTTTGTGCTCATGCCAAAGTTTGTGTTATGTTTCAAGTTTTCATTCATATTATTTAATTTCATCATGTTGTGGTTGTGATGTGGAATAAAAGATTTGCTTTGATGCGATTCTGGATTTAAGTCTCTGTTCTGCAGGCTTGAACCCTGCACCTTTTATTCACTGTAGAATTCTGTAGTTAGAGGAAATTAAGTTTAGGTTAGGAAAGTATCACATTTTGCATGGTATAGGTGCTCTATAGCCTGGGTACTTGCATGTGTGATGGTTGTTAATGAGTTTAGGTCTGCAACTAGCAATTATTTTCATTATTGATTCATCTGCTGATTGCTTAATCAATTAATGCGTTAATCGTTTTGTCCAAAAACTGTCAAAAGAATAGCGAAAATTGCTTCCAAGTCGCTTGTTTTGTCCAACCAATCACCTAAAACTGCTTCTGTGAAACAGAGAAAAGCAGCAAATCCTCACATTTGGGAAGCTGGAGCCAGATAATATTTGAACAAGGCTCCAACAATGAATCGTTTCAGCTCTAGGTGAGTTGACACTGACTTTAACAAACTTGATTTAAATTCAATATTATACTATGTAAGATGTTATGTGCTGTTTCTTTATTAGCATACAGATATGCCTGTAGGCCTGTTTGTCACACAACTGGCTTTTCAATATTATAAAGAGTACGGTCTGCTCTACAGGAAAAGTGCAATGAGAACGTCTGTTATGAATTGGAGCTATACAAATAAAATTGAATTTCACACTGGCTGGCTGAGACACTGCAGAACTCCCAGTAATATGTAAAACACAAGCAGTATTTATTACCAGTTTAATAGGTCTTGTATTTGTTATAATATCTCTGTCAAAAGTTAAGAGGAATCTAATCAAAGAGGTCTATTGTTTTGGGACGCTTGGGAGTCCCATAAAGAAGACTAAATCTCCATATCCACTAAAAACCTGCACCCAAAGTATTCAACAGTTCTTTTGCATATCACTTCAAATGTCCCGGCTATAATGCAGATGACACAAGCAAAGCTGAACACGAGGGAACACTGGAGGGCTGCATGGACATTTAATCAATTAATTCAAAGGTCTAAGTGATCACCCGAAACTTACTGATGAATCGGATTTGACACCAGGACAACTCATGAAAAAGATACCCATTCATGGACAGTATAACAAAGGCGAGCACATTTACACTGGGACATCCTCCTCCTTGGGGAAGCTTTGCAGATAAAACGTTCCGATGAACTGCGCGTCGACAGCTCCAGAGGAACTGGAGTTGTTTACATGATGTGGGGCAGTGGGTTGGATGTCGCCAACAATCTGGGCCTGTGGGCTTGTGGCCACACCTATATAATTAGCTGCCGTTTTCTGCCCTGACCACTAGAAACTGCAAATGTGCGCCCGGCCCCGTGTCCGCGTGTGGAGTGACGCTGTCGCGGCACTTGAAATGTTTGGCCGTGTTTCTCCTGCCAAGTCACCGCAACCCTGAGAACCAGGGCTTCACGTTTTTAACTGCTTACAGAGTGGGGGGGGGGGGGTAGGTTTTCAGAGCAGGCAAAAATAAGATAGGCTATGTATTTCAAAGCGATGCTTTAAAACCGGATAGTATGAGCCAAGTTGGATGGTGTCAGAGAGGCAACAGATAATTTCAACTTCGTGAAGTTACAATTAATTCCACAACGGCGTTCATGGCTTGTCAAACTACAGGACTCAATTCGTAGGCTTTTTTTTTGTTTGTTCGTTTACAAGCTACAGGCTTGTGAAAGTCAGGCTCAGCAATAGTTTTGCAGCATTTGAATAGGATATAAACACCCCAGAGGGGGGGGGATCCTTCTGTGTGCGCCGTCGTCGCCTCCCACCGCCGCTCTGCCTGAAAAAGAGGAGAAACCAGTCGCACCAGTGCAGACCAGAAATGGCAGCCGAGCGCGCCTGGAGGACGCCTGGCGAAGATGACGGCGTCCATTCATCGGATTTCACTCCGGATCACGGGTCCAACATACCGAAGAGACATGCCCGGGTTACCGTGAAGTACAACCGGAAGGAGCTGCAGAAGCGCCTGGACGTGGAGAAGTGGATCGACGAGAGCCTGGACCGGCTGTACTCGGGCCAGGTGGGTGGACGTGTCCGAGAGCAAGCGGCCCAGGAAGAAACGGCTTAGGCTGGTCTGCTTGTTTTTAAAAAAAAAACCCCCACAACAACTGTATTATATATTGAGAAAATAGCCTATCATAAGATGTTCTAAACAGATTCTGTGCACCTTTTAAGATGTGCCTACCTACAGCAAAACGCTTAAAATACATTCAAATAATAGCCTAATAATAGATCTTATATTTGAACAAGAGTGTTATATGAAGGAATTTTAAGTTCACACAGTCCTGAGACTGCAGACCTCCTATGAGGTCTTAAGAGGAGAGGTGTGGCAGCCTGGTTGTCCTTACAAGGCCAAGCATCCTGTAGATGTGAGGTCCACCGCTGTCCCCATCTCAGAGATCTGTATCTGTCCTGGGCCTTTCTGCCTTACATGGGCAGCGTGGGACTGAGAGAAGGATGAATGATGAGAAAAGGGAAGAGGGGAAGCTTACAGGGGGAGGGAAAGCCAGTTGTTGGTCCCAGGAGGAGGTAAACAGTGTGCATCTGGCCGCTGGGCGAGACACGGGGAGGGGGGGGTGGGGTGGGGGTGCAGGATTGTGTTGTGAAAGCCCAAGTATGTTGATTATACATAAATGGAATTCGGATCATCACAATGATAAGGCTGCTCTGCAAAGCAGAAGGGCCAAACAAGGCCCAGCTTTCACACAGGGCTTTTGCCACAAGCCGCTGGCATATTCACATGAGCCTTGGATCCAAAACATTCATTTAGTGTAATATTGATGGAGCCCACGGTCCATTTGGGAATTCTGAATATGATTTTAAATGACAACATAACTACTCATGAAGATAACATAACCACTCGAACCACAAGTTTTATTTAGTTGAACCAAAGTTATATCATACACAGACAAATACATCATTAGTTTTTTACTTTTTTTAGGTGAGAAGGACATGTCGTGTGTTTAGCGTGTACAGATGAAGCTGGAGGGCTGTAGAGTTGGAGTCCTGTCTGTGTCAAGGGCCTAATTGCACAGGCAGTGCAGTGCAGTGGTGTGGATGGGCTGGTGGGACTATTCTTTCGCTCAGCTGGTACAGTGGCTGTTTGTTCAAACAGAGCAAGCCACTGTTACGGCATTACGTGAACATTGTTACTATTCAGCCCCCAGAGCCAACAAATGATGGACAGGCAATGTGTGCAGGCTAAATTCACAGTCTTCAGTTGTTCTTCAAGCAGAAAATATTGGGTACAGTTGTGAGGATTTGGCCATTTTGGTCCAGACTGAGGACTCTGATGGATTGCCCTGAAATTTTGTATACAAATTCATACTCCCCAGATGATGAATCCGAATGACTTTCCCTCTAGCGCCACCATGAAGTTGACGTTTGTGGTCCAGAGTGAAATATTTTGCCAACTATTTAATGGATTGCCATGGAATTTACTACAGTTATTCAATTTCCCTTGAGGATAAATTCAAAGACACTGGTGACCCTGTGACTTTTCCTCTAAAGCCACTGGCAGGTCAGAGTTATCACTTACCGTATCTAGTGAAATATCTCAACATCTACTGGATGCACTGGCACTAAATGTGGACGATAAATCTGGTGATCCCCTGACTTATCCTCTAGTGCCATCATGAGGTTGACATTGTTGTTGTTTTTTTAAAAATTAAAATATCTCGACATTTATTAGACAGATTGCTGTGAAATGTGGTACACACATTCATGTTCCCCGGAGAATTGGAATCACTTTGATCCCTAGATCCCCGTCATTTTAGCCCCATCATCTGGTCAAAATTGAATTTTGTCCCAAACTTTGATTTATGACCAAATCCCTACCAAAATGAATAACCTTCCCATCAGCCTCCGCATTTAGGTCGAGTACAGCCTCACAGAGCCACTGGGATGGCTGTAGACATAGTCTTTTTATGTTAAAAATGAATGTGAATCATATTAATTAATGCTTGAACTATTTCTGTAAATGTGCAGAATTTTGTTCTCAATTCTAGATTGAGAGCCAAAGCTTTCAAAAAATACCAGATATGTAAAGCTGGATTACAGGGAAACATAATATGGCGCACCGACATCTAGAATTTTCCATTTTAATTAATGATGCAGCTATAAAAATAACACTTTCAGTTACCACAAGTGTGATATTCCGTAAACCTCAATGAAGCATTGAAATAAGGACGATATGGGGAAATATTTGAAGACTTAAGTGGGGAAATGTATGCGGAAGAGCAAGGTTCAAGAGGTTGAACCAGACGAGGGTGTTCCAAGTGTGTACGGTGACTCCTTGAGATTGTGTGGGTCCATGTGTTTACTTCAGGAAGGTGATATGCCAGAGGAGGTGAAATTGATGACTTGATTGACCTGCCTAATGATGAGGACCGGGTCAAAAAGTTACAGGTAACGTGGCCTGCGTGGGCACTTTAATCATACTGTATAAGATGGTTCTGATTATCCTTAGCTTTTTATACTGTGCTGGGCTTTAATCAGACTAGTTTTCTGATGCACTTATGCTTTTTGTTACCTTGTGTTGTTATATTGCTTCTATTGTCTTCCTCATATGTAAGTCGCTTTGGATAAAAGCGTCTGCTAAATGACTCAATGTAAATGTAAAAAGGAATCCAATGGAGAGGATTTTCTAAACGATACAGCAGTTTAAGGTTTTGTCATCAATCACAGCCATTTCACCTCATGATTAGAGAGTTTCTGCACCAAGATGGGAAGATTTTGTTCAGGGAGTCACTCAAATAGACATGTTCTGAAAGAGTTGATATCACTGTACAGTAATTATTAGTGATAACGATAAGAAGAGATTTTTCTGTGAAATATTGTAGTGTTTATGGTAGACTATTGAAAATGAATATATGATTATGTGGCTTTTTTTTTTTTTTTTTACAGGAGCATCTTCGAAAGTGCAGTAACAACACAGAGGTATGTTTTAACTTTGCAATGACATTCCCAACCCAAAATTAGTCATGTGGATTTGCACATTGCATATGCAAATGTACAGTATACACACAGACTGGTCACAGTCCTTCCACATGCCTCAACAATGGCTTTCTGTGCTCTCTTGCCTTGTTCTTTCCATTTTAAGCCCTAAACAATGAGTCTTTCTGGACTCGAACGTTGGACCAGCTGTGGCCTGGTCAGAGATGCAAACACAGGCAAAAGAGCAGGGAGGGTCAGTGTAGCTGATGCTTTTCTTATTAAAACTTAGTCTGAGACAGTTTATTAGGCTCTGATTAGGAGTGTCATTAAAGGATAAGTTCGCATTTTTTCAAGTCCGTCTTAAAACAATACTTATATGTACATTGAAACAGTTTTCACTCCCTGTAATCATTCCGTTCTGTTCATACTGGACATTAAGGTATCCCTTTCTAGCATGCTTCCAGTGGTAATGGTTACAAAATCCACAGTCCTTTTCTCTCAGCAAAAATATATTCCAAAGTTTATCTGAACTCAATGTGAGGCTTCAGCAGTCTTGAGTTAGACAAATGAAGTGGGCATCTTCCAAAGTTAAAATCTTTGTAGAAAAGTTTTAGTGTTGAGCTGCAGTGGATGGACAGTAACAAAGAAGGGACTGTTGTACTAAATAGACTGTAACCTCTCAAAGTCCCGAGGCCATATTTTAACATCAGATGGAACTTTGGATTGTATTTTTGCTTAACGGCCAGTAAGACAAGGAGGGATGATTACAGCAAGCAAACTGTTTCACATTCACATAAATATGGGCATGTGAGTATTGTTTTGAGAAAGACTGGGGGAAAAACTGTGAACATATCCTTTAGGAGCTGCTTGCTGCTAAATAGTTTTCTAAGAAACGTACCACGTCATGCTGCCAGAGTTTGTACCTAAACACATGAACTGACCCAAACAAAACAGAGGCCAGGGCGCTGGGTCTCTAAAACTGTCGTTGCTTGTGTGAGATTTTGACACAGCAGCTCTCCACTTCCCAGGGATCTTTTTATTAATTGTGAAATAGCCTCAGAATGAACAGCCACAGCCAAGACTAGAATGAACTTTGCTGGAAAACAAAAACGCATGCTTACAGTCAGCATTTATTTTAAGACCGGTGACTCACCTGGTAGAGCGCACGCCCCATCTACTAGGCTGAGTCCTTGTCATCAAATCTCTCCCCCCCCTCATTTCCGGTCTCTCTTCAGCTGTCTTTAAAAGAAGAAAAAAGACAGGGGCTGGTTGTTCTGCCCACCTCTACTTGTACTGTTGACATAACACACCATATCTGGGTGCTATTTCTCTCATCAGGCTATAGAAGCTCAGACTGACCATTATACAAAGTAAGCAGCAGAAGAGGCGAACTAAATGTGGCGCTCAAAAAAGTGTTTTTGTTTGGCATGTGCATTCAGATGACAGTTTGACTTATTTACTTATTTAGCATTTTAGTGACTTGTTTTGACAGTGTTCAGCAGTAATACATGAGCAACACATTTGCAACACTGCACAAAACCCAAACACTCCAAGGCCTTTTTCCATCTATGGACATGTGAACACTCAAAACACTCAACAAAAAGGGGTGGAAAATGACTAAACACTACATTTATTAGGCTATTTTTCAATTTCCCTCCTAATTGCTGTTTGCTTAATGTTCTGCTATGGGCTGTATGGATATTGTTTTAGTCACTCAACCTTGATTTCGGAACTAAATGGCAGATTGTTATCAAGCTAATAGCTTTTTACTGTAGTATCTCTCGGTTGCAGCACGAATGGGATCTTTCCCCTAAAAACGACCCTCCTCTCTAACAACAATATGCTTTTTTACCAAAGCTATTAATTTCTTTCAAAAAAAAAAAAATAGTGTCCTCCTTGTGCTTAGTGGCTAAAGTTCTGCAGTCATGTGTTACCCATAATATGTGGAAAATGTACTTTATGTTTATTATAACAGCTAAACATCTTTTGAAACATGTCCCCATCTTACACCTGTCTTCCATTTTTTTTTTTTTTTTTTTTTATTAAAAGTATTTAGCATGTTTATGACACTTGTGAGCGCTTAGTCAATGTGAACTGTCTTAGTTGAAATCAATAATGTATCAATTAAAGCGTGTGCTTTAAAGAGGGGAATTTGCACATGTGGTTTGATGTAATTAGTGTAGCGGAGAAACAAGCACAAAAAAGAAGGCATCATTACCCATAACAGCTAAAAGTTAAAGGACAAGGTTTGTGATTTCCTATATTTCTGGTCAACAAATACCATGAAAAGACCAAATTTGATATACATCCTTTTTCAAATTTAATAAATGAAAATAAAGGGTGACAGAAAAATACTTAGTCAAATACCAGATTGTGTTGTACTGACAAATGTAAAGCACCTATTTGGAAACATTTACTTACTGAAACTTCTGTTTCATCTCTGCCCCATGTGACACCTACTCTGGGTGCTGTGCTCCTCCTCAGACCTTCATCAGAGAGCTGGTGGCAAAACTGGAGGGAGTTCACAAGCAGGACGAGCTGCAGAGCGAAGGCATCGAGCATCCGGTCATTTGCCACAGCCACTACCGCCACGAGCCCTACCACTTTAACAACCCACACCAACGCCAGCCACACCACTTACACCCAGTGGGCGATTTGGGGGGGGATAAGGGGGGATGCCACCCTCCTTGTTAGTAACATGACCAAACTCCATCCCCCTAGTTAACCAGCTCAAAAGACGCTCTGTGCTTTGTCTCTTTTTGTTAAAAAAGGAAGTCCCAGCTCTTGGCCTAGAAAACGTCTGGCACGTAGCCCGCCATGAAACCACAGCTTGTAAATTTTACACTTCAGTTTTTGTATGGATTAAACAAACAAGATGTAACGTGTTAATTAGTGCGCTTTTAGAGGTGCTGGTAGGCAGATTTTGTTACCTCTGGACAGATTCAGTCTGGCTGTTTCCCCCTGCTTCCAGTCTTCATGCTAAGCTAAGCTACCCAGCTGCTTGCACTAGTCTGATATTTAAGAGACCGATAGGAGGGTCTATCAATCTTCTCATCCAACCGTGCAAATAAGCATATTCTTAAAATGTCAAACTAGTCATTTTTGTGGTTGTGTCTTATGCAGTCTATGGGTTGGAGGCAGCAGTTTCTGGCACTAACTGATGAAGTATCTGATGAAAGTAGATGAAGGACAGTAGTCATGGTCCCCACGGATCCTTAAAAATTCTTTAAACGTCTTACATTTAGTTTTTGATATTCAAGGTCTAAAAATGTCCTAAAATGTCTGGAATTGTATGAGGGGAGGCATTAAATTTGATCTGGGAGAGAATGAATAAGCGTTTCTATTTATTTATTTTTTCCTTGAGTTTTTTAATGTTTTTTTTTTTTTTTTAACCGGTATTTTGTATCTCACACCAAGGACAATTTCCGCAACGTCTAATATCCATTTGTTTGTATCGGTTGGTACGCTAAATAGTCAGCGTGCACTCCGCTTGGTCGGTTGCGGTAGTACGCCTTGTGCACAGGCTGGGATCCGCATTTGAACCTAGAAGAACGTGTTTATCCAGCTTCCGATTCAGCCGCGGGGAAATGCAAATTGAATAAGAAGTTCCAGCGAATTTCGTACGAGGCGCGATGCGACCTTTTGTCGCAAAGCATTCAAACTTGGGACAATGGTAAGCACGGATCCTCGCATAAAATCTCAGTAGCGCTAGCACTCAAAAAAGTAGGTGCTTCTACTTCCACATTACTTGAGTCTTTTCTTTTCATGCCGCTTCCTACTTCTACTCCACTAACGCTGCATCTCAACTGTTGGGCTTTTAACTCCGCTACATTTTCTCTGACAGCTTTGGTTACTTTTCAGATGCCAGTTTTTCATAACCATTCTGTCCAGTGAAAACCATGCATCTCCACATGTGGTTATTTTGAATGTTTTTGATAAACTGATGGATGACGTGTTGCCTTTATGTCACAAAGCCCTGAAAACAGTTGACTGTTTTAGAGATACGTGCTTCTCACTGAACAGTGACCAAACAAACATACGGTGATCTTATAGAGCATGATGCATTGCTGCAGATTAAACTACCCAACGGTATATAAAACAGTTAAAATGAGCTCAACCTTAAACATCTACAGCAGTAAAATGTAACATACGCATTATTTTTACAGCAGTAATATTAATCCAGTAACATCAGATATAATAGGAAAACACTGACAGGTACTATTTTACTGCACAATGCATACTTTTACTTTTTGTTCATAATACGTAATTTAACATAAACAAGGTTCTGAATACAGGACTTTTACTTTTAGAGGAGTACTTGTAGTTGACAGAGTGGTATTAGTAATTTTACTATCACCACTGCCAGTCTGGTAAAGCCTTCAGCTACCATTCATCAGACTACCGCCATACAGATTTATTTTCGTTAATGAGAAGGTATTTATGGTAGCTACTGTGCACTAAATGCTTCAGTTATTTAAAATAAATAAAAATCATTAACGGTGTGTACTGTAGTCTAGTTTGTCGGTGTCTTTTGCGGCCACAATGATATAATTTTTTCCTTCTGGAGGTATTAAAAAGGTCTTAAAAGTCATTACATTTGTACTTTAAAAAAAAACCCCACAAAAGAGAATATACAGCTCATCATAAAACAGTGTAAAAAAACCACCCTGGTTCCGCATCACACACTGATCATCCAAGGGTGGATTCTTACATTGATAACATCACTCTGTGCCTTTAACACTGTACTGTACTGTGACAAAGTTACAGTATGTTCCACCTTCCACTGAACACATGCACGTTAGTTTCACCACCTTTTACATAACACTGCTAGATTAGATGCAAATATAAAACTTATCTAACTTATAAGATATACTGTATATGTTCAATAATAATAATATGTTCAATTATAATGGTCAATAATGTTATTTATTGTCATGATTACAGGAAATGGAGCTAGAGCCAGCATAGCAGTATGACGTAACACTGGAAATGATCCTGTTGCAGCTTTGTAATATTTCACTGTCATTCATCCCTTCTGTTTTTGAGATGTATTGTTACTACGTTTTCAATTGTGTCAGTACATTTACTACATTTTTGTTCTGCAAAGAGACACTAGACCCTTAGCAGGAATTGCTAATAAAACCATTTCTTTCACTGTGGGTGCACGTTTTATGTATTATATCATGCTTTAGCATGTGTTTTCTAGCCCAGGAGGAACTGACAATATGTGGATTATTCGACCAGTTTGAAACAGACACTGGAATACCAGTTTGTTAGGTGCACCTGTCCAAGTTCATGCCATCCAATATAATAGCTCAGACAAAGATCAAGTCTTTGTAGTTTCCAGTGCTCAGTTTTGTTGACACTGAGCAGCGATAACGCTTTGGTCATTCTTGAGGCTGTGGTTAGTGATGTTGTATTGGACTGTGTCATATTGAAAGGTGTTTCCTCACTGTTAGTTTTTAATCAATGTATTGTTTTGTATCTTAAAACAGAGTGGAACATGGGTCAGTAGCATGTCTCCTTTTGTTGCAGTATATAGTATGATGCATCATCCCCAATACGCAGTGTCCACTTCTAATGTTTCTTCACAACTTGTGCAAGAGCACAAATGAATACACGCAGAAAAATGGCATACATAATGGCGCACATTTGCAAGTGAAAGAAATGCATCACAAATTAAAGTACAAAGCACAATACCTTCAAGTGTGCAAGAAAACAGAACTCAACTAAGAAATTAAAATGAAATTCTTAGTAAAAAGTGGGACTTAGAAGCAGTGACTCCTAAGAGTTGGAAAATAAGGACAACAATCATGTCTACCCACAATGCCCTCCCACAAGCGCTGCATCAGCCAATGGCAGACGTCCAAGGGTTACGCGTTATCGCTGCATCACATCAGTCCTCACAGCTTCATGCACACTTTGTGCCTTGTCAGGACTGAGACTACCTGAAGAACCCTGGTAACCGAATGGTTAAGACGTATGCCACATAACCGCAGCGTTTGGTCCGATTCCACCTCGACACCAGTTATACCTTTCTCTTTCTCCCCTCATTTCCTGTCTTCCTCAATACTAACCTATAAATTCAATAAGTGATTAAGAACATCATTTGTTCCATCCAATGCTTGCATGCCTTAATATATTGTATCATGCAAGAGGAAAGCCCATGAACTGTAAGCTGCCATTTATGTTGACAATAAATAGATTCTGAAAGCTATTTGGGATATTATTCAAAAAAAACCTTAATGAGGTAAAGAAGGATATAAAAAACATTTTATGTGAGATTTATCTGTGGAGGCCTTATATAATGTTAGTATATGAATTAACTACATGTTTTAATTGTTTCTGTTTTGTCTTCTGTTTCTGAAAACTCGGGGGTCGACCTAAAAATGAATAATTTCCATTAAAGGTTTACTGATAAGTTTACATATTTAGAATTATAAAAAATTAATAATTGGTATATTTTTGGTTTTTTTAAATCAAGACCCCGAAAGTGCTTGGGAAATGTGCTGGGCCAAGGTTACTCTTTCTTCCTATCTATCACTCTCTACATAGGTTACAAGCAGACCGTGATTTGATGATCGCTGTGCTGTTTCATTGGCTGTTGTGCTCTCTCACAGGTTAGGGATGGGTGCAGAGAACCGGTACTAAATTGCTACGGGTACCTGACAGGTCAGTACAGAAATATTGATAAGCTCCTGGACAAACGGTGCTGCGATTGGTATTTCTGTAATTCATTCAGTCCCCTAATGATGACAAAGTTGCCGGCGTCACGCGATTACGGTTTAGGTAGGGGAAAGAGTATTGATAAGTATTGGTATCGATAAGCAGTATCAGTTTTGGTATCAATAAAATCCTAATGATACCCATCCCTACTCATAGCTGTTCCCAGCGCTGTTTAAAGGACAGTCCAAAATCAAAAATACATATTTCTCACAAAACACACGTTTTGTTGTGAGTTGCCGAGTTTTGGAGATATCGGCTGCAGAGATGTTTGCATTTTCTGAATGTAATGGGACTATGTGGCAATCGGCTTGCGGTGCTCAAAGCGGCAAAAAAATGCATGACCCGGTTACTCAAGATACTCCACAGACCTTGTTGTGAGCCGTTTCATGTAGGAACTATTGGTAAAAAGAAAATAGCTCCTACATGAAACAGCTGATATGAATGCTGAGCGGGTATTTTAAAGACTTTGAATCTTTTACCAACTTGTCATACATTTCCAAAATATGGAAAGTGTGCAGATGCGGTCCTGGGAACATTTAGGCATAGCACTCATTCTTAGAGACAAGAGCAAAATTACATTATTCTTAGAATTTTGACGCACTTAAGACCAAAACGTTACTCTGAGTACCTTGTAAAATGCAGGTTAAAAAGCATGGAGACGTGCAGCCTAACACCTATAAAGGTCACTTTGGACCACAGACTTCATGACATTAAGGGGTGCAGCTGAGGACGGAGGAATTTACAGAAGCTCAATGATTGAATGAGACACACTAAACATGATGAGACGGACTGAGTTAACTGAATAGTTGGGCAGGTCTATTCACTCCGATGTGGCCATGTCTAAACGGTCAGGTGAACTGGAGTGGAACGCTTCCTCTTGTCCTAAACCAGGCTGTACACTAGGTGGCAGGGAGGAGCCACGGGGAATGTTTGGAGCATGTTCAACCATACGGTTTCTTACCTTGTTGACATGTTGCTTTGCTTGGTTAAAATTACACAGTACAACGCCGAGCCATTCGCACACACGCTGCTCTCAAATACCTGTCAGCTGTTTTCTGACAGTTTTCTGACCGTCTTACTTTTCTGTTCTTGGTGTGAGTTTAGAGCCCCGACACAGCTCCAGTGACCTTGACGCTCTGCAGTAAAGCAAAGACAATATAGGAGCAGCACCAGTGTTGATTGTCATTTTAGCTCAGGTCAGTCCACTTAAAGGCTTCTGCTGAGGAAAAATACACTGCTGATGGTGTATTAATGGAATTTGGACTCAGGGCCATGGACACTGAATCATCCTCATAGTTCATTTTCTCGCACGCACACACAAACCCATGCGTGCAAACACACGGACAGTGTGTGTAGAGCTGATAAAAACACAAAACACTGCAGGGGAATGCTCTGTCCTACTCTATCCTCCTTCTCTGTACAGTTAATGCAATAAGTGTAATTAGAAGGGTCCCCAGGGTGCGGGTGTGTGTGTGTGCGGGGGTGGAGGGTCGGTGGCGTAGGAGGGGGAGAAAGGACGGGACGGGCCTTTCCTCAGGAAAACATATCACCTTCCACCACAATAGAGCCCGTCAGGAAATCACAGGCAGCCCCATTGCTCTCTTGAGTCACAGAGTACTTTCGGACACGCTCTCACACTCATCAGTCACACACACACATGCACACACTCCACAGCCTGGCAGCCCGCACAGCCAGCGCACTCCAGGATGACATTGTACTGAAACACTGCAAGGCAATCTCACCAGGTAAGTCTCATCCTCTGCATCCACAGACAGTGCTTGACTTTGGATTCTGATGCTTTCATTTTCATTCGGGTCCATGGAGAGAACTGCTTTGTTCATTCATGCTTGCTGTTACCCTCATGATTAATGACAATGTTAAAATGACTATGTTTCTCTGTAGAGGTTATTGTGTTTGTGGGCATTTTTTTGAAACAGTTACTGATAGAATCTGGAAAATGCTGTTGTTTGTGTTGTTCAGTTATTGATCTTGTAATCAATAAGGAATCACACTTACTTCTTGTTTTCTTGTCATGTTATAGTGAGCAAACGTGCATTTGAGGGAGATTCTCACCATCAGGATTTGCCTTTGATTCACAAGATTATACTTAAACTTAATGAGGGCTGAATTTATATTGTTTTATAAATGTTTTATAATGACAAAGAGCTCTTAATGATGCCTGCTCTCTTCATCTTTTGTTCTCTCAAGAAAATATTTTTAATTAGAGGCGTCTTAAACTCCTTCACAGACATTTGCAAGTTTTTTTCCCTGGCCCCCAGTCCTCAGAGATACCTGATAAACAGTAAAAAGAAGAGTTATCAAGTAGTTTCAGCACTGCACAATGTTTGAATTCATGTTCAAACATAGAAAAAAAAAGAAAGAAAACGATCAGCTTTTATGAAAAATACTCTGTAACTGTGTACACTGATGATGACCATTTTCATGTCTTTTTTGTCTGTTCTATTTGTCAAGGATATATTTCTACCTCTGCACATGGTGACTAAATGATTCAAATTATTTCAGTACAAAGGCCAGCTTGTTACGACAGAGTTATTATTCTCAGTCCAATGTCCCACTAAAAACCAGAACGTTATTCCTACTATCCAGACTGGAGCTGCTCAGTGGGCAGCAGCAGAGGACTGTGATTATATAAGGAAGCTTCCAGGTGTGCATATATAACTGCAGTGCTGAGAGAAGAACACAACCCTGCCGTGACAAAGAAAATGGTTGGTGCAAATTCAGTATCGGGAAGGAGGCCATTAATGCAGAGTATTTGCTGTACAAAAGATCAAATTCATATTTTTCACTTTCAAGATGGCCCCAAGATGTGCTATTCCTTAAGGCACTAAAGTTATTAAAATCCAAATATTTAAATTTAGAGCAGATTTACGTTCCGACACCCTTAATCTTGCATCTTGATTCAGATTATTTCAAAAATAAATGTATTGGACTATATTAATTGGATTTTGTTTGAAATTTAAAATGTTTAAACGTAAAACTATAGTACAAATGATCTTTTGATAATATGTAGCAGCTTGGTTTTAAACACCAATGTTAGAATGTTCACATTTTTTAAGTCTAGCTTAAAACAATACTCACATGCCCATATGATTATTGAAACAGTTATTGGTGGCTGTACTGTTCACTTTGGCTGATAATTCTTGCACAGAACGATGACGGTGGGTTTTGTTGGAGGTTACAGAAAACAAAAACGCTTCAGTGAACATATGGCCATGTGAGTGCTGTTTTAGGACAGACTTGGAAGAATGTGGCCCTACCTAAGTTGTGCTGTGTTTATGATGTGAAGAAAAAGTGAAAAATATGAATCAGCTCCCTCCTAAGACTGTATGGGAAAGAGTAAACCCAATGTTACAGTTCCGTAACTTAAGCCAGTCAGAACCTTGAGTTGTTAGTTGGACAACATCTCATCATTTCTATAATTTTGTATAATCACATTATGTTGAAAACAACTGGGTGGTATGGCAGTGATCTCAGTGATGGCAAAATAATGACTTTTTGTCATTATTTTTGTTTATTATGTAACCTTCATTTAACTACAACTACTACATTTTGACTAAATCTGACATGTCCTTTGTTTTGCAGTTTGATAAAATCTCAAGCGCAAATATGCCCATCCTGAAGAATCTCCCGGGAAGGTCCAAGTCCTGCCACGAGTTCCCCAGAGTGAACGGTGAACTGATCCTACCCCGGCTGGACTTGGACCTCAGGGACTTGAATGATCTCAATGATCTGAAGGAGCTGAACGACCTGAAGGATCTGAACAAGAACCTGAACCCCTTTGAGGATGTGGACCTGGATGAGGACGAGAGAAATGGAGGTGACATGGGCCTCATCATGGGGGAGGTCAGGGGTAACCTCCACCTCAGGTCCTCCCGTGATGGAGAAGAGGAGGAAAACGAGGTGAACGCAGAGAGGCACGGGGCAGGGAATCCTAAAGGGAAGCCGCTCAGGGGGACCCTGGAGCGGATCTGTGGAGTGTCACCCCTCAAAACCCTTGGAAAACTGGGGAAGGGGCTCCGCATATCGGGACGCAATGTATGGGGGAACAACTATCCCCACTATACCCCTGGAGACTCAAACACTCTCCCACCAGAGAGGGAGAAAAGGAAAGGACTACGCAGGAGCTCCGAAGGAATTATGACCCTGCTCCGGTGAGGAGGAGTTTTGCAGGAAGAAGAGTTCAAATCTTAGAAGATTTTACATGTTGTGTGTTATTGAATTGTGAAGAATTCAGATTTCTGTAACGAGTAAACAGTTTTAAGTGCTTCAGCAGTTGTGGATGACATGCTTGTGGCCTGCACACAGAAAAAGTCAGAATCTTTAAAAGTCTGATCCCTATACAGTACATACTATATAAACCCAAAGAACCACATTTTCAGGAATCAACAACAACACAATAAGCAGCAAATAACATCCCATGACATCAACAGAAATCAATTGAAATCAAAAGGACCCCTACAAAAACTGCCGAATAATAAATTAATGTAACACAGAAAAACTGTTCTACAAATAAGAGCGTCAACGCCTTTTTAAACAGCTGAGTTAAGAGTGTGACGAATTAGCCTCTGAGTCCCAGAGGACATACTGTTACTGTTGCTGCCATAATAGCATATAGTGTGCTTATTTCCGGATGAGTTATGTAATATGCTACAGCAACTTGATGATCTGCGGAACCTCTTTTGTTTTTCAGTGACATGTTGTGTACTTGCTGTGCTTACTGAATGGGTCTATTTTTAACTGTAGTACAGTTTAAAAAATGAGTGAATATGTGGCATTCCAAACCTCGCTAGTCTCATAAATATAATTCTTATTCATACATTCATGTATATGCAAATCATGCAGTCTAATAGTGTGTCTTATTCAGAGTCTTTGTCCTTCACGTTCTTTGTTGCTCCTGTGGATACTGTGCAGCTTTACAGGTCGACGTAAGGAGGAGCGCAGAGAAAGCCTGCCCTGCGGAAACCTGATCACAGACAGTGAGGCGGAGGCTTCCAGGCGGCCCTCCTTCCTCAGGATGGTCAGTCTGGGCAAGCTGAAGAGGGAATCCATGTCAGACAAGGCGTCCCAAGAGGCTGAGGAGGAAACAGTGGAGGAGGAGCCGGTGGTCAAAACCAGAGAGCCCCTCTCAGGTAACAATCAAGGAAACATCAGGTGTTCTGATCAAAAAATAATGTTTACTATCAAGTCACCTTGAATAATCTGTCTTTTGCGAGGAGTTTCCCTTACATTACATTAGAAAACTTTTCTCTTCCTGGTCAAGCTTCAGCAGTACTTCCTTCCAATCCTAGACAACTCTCTGATGAGGCTGAGAGGTCCTCAGATCCCTGAGTCACTGGGTTCAATCACCACCAGACTGTGAAATCAGGAAATGACCACACTTCCTCCTACCCCATGTTCCTCTAGATAGAAGTTCAACCAAGCTGTTCACAGACTCCACAGGGAACCTCGCTGGGAATAGAGAAGTGTGTCGAATGAGCAACAATTAACCCAGTTTGTCAGCCAGCCACTTGCACAACTACTCAATTACCATAAAAAAAAAACACCTATTCCCTATTTGTTGGTCAACGCTCTGTTTTATAACATGTTGCAAATAAACATAGCCACCCTTTCTCTTCTTGCTCCCCACAGTACTGGAGATTCTACAGTTGGTCAACCACAGGGACCTTCTCCTGGCTGACACACACATTCAGGAGCTGGAGCGAGAGTGTGAGCTGTTGTCTCACCTGTCGACCACAAGCACTCCCACCCTTACTCCCACCTTTTGTCCCAGCACCCCTCCGGGCATGATCCCCTTATCATCTTCATCATTAGATGACTCCCTCAGCTCCAATGCAACACTGGACTCGGGTCGGCGGAAGGCCAAGGACGTGGAGCTCTTATATGAGGCCCTGCAGAGGGAGATGTGGGACGTAGTGCGGGAGTCCCTCCGCCAGCCCAGCGCTGGTCCCAACCTTGGGCTGGTGGTGCTGGTGATCCAACAGGAGGAGCATGCTGATGCTGCCTGGGCCCTGAGAGAGGAGACCAAGCCAGAGCGAGAGGGCCCCCAGATCCAGCCCTGCCAGCGTCCTCGGCAACTGAAGATGAAGTGGAGGCAGGCTGTAGCGGAGGCTGCAGACTGGAGCCTGCCACATCAGGTAGACACCCAGGCGGGCCAGCTGGCCTCATACCTCGAGCGCCTGAGGAGTCGGATGGTGGATGACCTGGATGCAGCGAGGAGAAATGCTGTATCCATTTACCCAGAGGAGTTTGCTGCTTTCCAGGTGTATGTGGAAAGTTACCATCGAGCCGTGGCCAAACGTCTTCGGACCATTACCAGTGGCCCACTGCAGATCACAGACGTTTACTCACTACTGGACTGGTTCTACAACATCTACAACAGGTAGGGTACCTTATTAAACAGTGAAGCTGGATGCTCCCATGCAATAATGATATATCAAACTTTTATTACAAACCTGAAAACAGAATTTCTTTAGTAATGATTTTCACTTTTGTACCAGGGATGTACTTGGAACCATTGGCACAACCACAGCCATCAGCTATGCTCCACTGGAACCAATTCTTCCCCAAGACACAGTGGACAGGCTGGAACAAGACTGCATCAGTATTGTCAGGGTAAGAAATCTTATTTTCACAGGCCTGTTCCTTAAAAAAATCTGGATAGTAGACACTTTTTAATGTTATGCTGCGATTTTCAGGAGAATGTGACAATAGAGCTGATTCAGGTTCTGGATGAAGAGGAGAGGCGATGGGCTCAGACTCTGCACGTAGAGGAGTATCAGTCCCACCTAGCTCGCTCAGTCATCCAGGTACATTACCGCATGCCATTTTCACTGTGAAAAACCTCTTGGACACAGACTTCTTTTAATGATTTTACTACATTTCTTCAAGATACAGCTGTCTTATATCTTATGTCTCACAATTCCAGAGGCTGAAGGTGGACTTGGACAGATCTACATCTGTGAACCAGTTTCTGGGGGCACGAGTGGCTCGCTGTAGTCTCATTGGACTGGCTGACTTTCTCTACAAGTGAGTATTTTCTGTCTGAAAGGCATAAAATCATTTTGCAAAAAAATAGGGGTTTTTTAACCAAACAAGCAAGACCCAGGGTTTTTACTGGACAGGACAGGATTCTTCATTTAAGGACTGCATTAGCAATCAGTAGGTTCTCATAAAACCTCTGTGTCCAGTTTCCAGAGGAAGGCAGAGATGTTTCATGAGACTCAGGCAGAATTTGGAGACCGAGGGGACGGATATGTTTCCAGGACCATAGCTCTGGTCAACTGTTGCCCTCCTCTCAGGTAGACAAGCGATTCACTATTCAACGGAACATTTTCATTTAAATTTTGTTTTTGAAAGGATTGCAGTCATTTCTAAAAGTTCACCTTCATATCTCTTGTGTATCCTGTAGATCCTTAGTGGAGCGCTGCAGGCAGTGTGACCCACAGGGCAGCGAGGAATCAGCGCAGAGAGCCAACTCCTCCCTGGACAGGATCATCAACCAGTCAGTGAGGGTGCTGACTGACAGACTGTTTGAGCACATCAGGGTGAGTAAGTCACGGCCAAGTCCCATCTCAGTCCTCAAAGCTTGTTTCCCCTTAACAAGACTCCCACCAGGCCAGGATATATGATTCAGTTAGTTTTCTATGACTGTACATCGCCAGGGGGGAGGACTTCCATCACCTAAAAATATAATTTCCTGGTTTTAATGTAAAAGACAATCAATTAGGTTTCCACAGAAGGACTCACTGTGGAAAATTACTGTACATATACCTGAAGGTGACACATTTGAAAATTCCTTAAATAACAAAGTAATCTGTGTATGTCTCAATTTCACAGCCATGAAATATGTCACTTATGTAGCGGTGAAGGTAAAATTAGCAATCCCACAATGCAAAAATATCCCGTTACAAGTAAAAGTCATACGAGTTGTACAAAAAATTGCTGAGGCAAGCCCTGCATTAAAAACATTTCTTCAGTACAAGTAAAGAAATATTTCAGTTAAATTTACTTTAGTTAAAAGGTCTCATTATGCAGCCTAATGACTCCTGTCAGTGTTTTAATGTTACATTATTATTCAGTCAATATTTCCGATGCATAAACTTGTAAGCAGGTTTTTATTGTTGAGGTCGAGCTAATTCTAATTACTTTAAATACTGTTTGATTTCACCTAACAATTCATCACATTTTATAAGATGATCATTATGTTTTGTATGTAAAATCTTAATCTGTAAAGTAACTCATAATTACAGCCATCAGATAAATGTAGTGCAGTAAAAAAAAGTACATACTTTACCTTTGAAAAGCAGAGGAGTAGAAATATTAAGTAGCAAACATTGAAATACTTAAGGACAGTACAAAAAGGACAGTACAAACATTGAAATATGTAAGGACAGTACAAAAATTAAAATACTTAAGGACACAACAAGTGTGGCGGCTGTGGCGTGGTGGCAGAGAGGGTCCTCCACCTATCGGAAGGTTGGCGGTTCGATCCCGGCTTTCCCCAGCCATGTGTCAAAGTATCCTTGAGCAAGATACTAAACCCCAAATTGCTCCTGAAGCTGTGCCTTCGGTGCGTGAGTGTGTGTGAATGATTCATTTACTTTGTACTGATGGGCAGTTAGCTCCTGCATCAGTGTATGAATGTGTGTGTATGGGTCATTGTGATATGTAGTGTAAAAGCGCTTTGAGTAGTCGGAAAACTAGAAAGGCGCTATACAAGTACAGTCCATTTACATGTACCTCAACACTGTGCTTAAGTACAGCGCTTGAGTAAATGTACTTAGTTTGTGTACTCTGTTAATCAGAAGTTGGTCTTTTGTTGTTCCAGCCTTTCTTTGACAAACTGATCAAGAGAAAATGGCTGACCAACACAGAGGCCTTTGAGGCCATTGAAGCCAGCATTAAACAGCACTTCAAGAAGTTCAGAAGGATGGAGTCTCCACCTTATCAGGTAACACTTGTTTGACCAAACGGAGGTAGTGTTGCAAATACAAAATCAACAGCATCAGTGACTACAGCAATGGGCAGGCATACTAACATACATACATACATACATACATACAGACAAATATAGACAAATAGACAGACAGACAGACAGACCATAATAGTGCAGTAACCAACAATCTAGTAATTCCATAATTCCAGAAGTGAAATAACAGTGTGTAAATGTATAGGTGTGAGTGTGTGTGTGTGTGTGTGTGTGTGTGTGTGTGTGTGTGTGTGGATGCATGAGCGAAGTAACCATTTATTATATCATCATTACCATCATCACCGTCACCCTTTTTTGTTCTTTTTTTCCCCCCTATGTAATGATTACCATTGTCACCACTTTCAATGGATCAATTAATTTTAGATAGTAAGATAATATGATGAGATAACACTACGGAAGCAGTGTTTAACATGTTTAAGTACTCTACAGCATTTGCTTGAAGGTTGTATGTAACCAGTCACTGATTCATTTTATGAATGACTGACAGACGCTGGTGGGTGAGATGCACCGGCGGGTCCTGGTGGAGTATGTCCGAGCCATCATGCGGGGACGGGTCATCTGCACATCTTCCAAGATGAGGAAGAGGATGGCTTTCCGCCTGCAAGACGAGGCCAAACAGCTGAAAGGACTCTTTAAGGACCTGGTAAGTCTGTACTTCACACAAAACATTTAAATGAATCATGCAATGTCATTAAAGAAGACATATTTAGTGTGATTTAACCTGCTGTGGACATATACTCTTTAGTGTGACAAAGAACAGTTAGGACCTCTAGAAGGAGATTGAAATCCAACGCATCCAAAACAGAACTAATAATTGCTTTTCAGAAGACCCCGAGCATGATAAATAATTCCAAAATGCTGATTCTTAAAAACACTGAGCAACGCTGGATCAGGGAATGCAGAGTCTGGTGGCTGTGAATAGAGCCTGACCCTCGAACTTCCTAGGTCGGGGATAACTCAGACAGTGTTGATACAGGAGTGAGCTCTGAAAAATGGCTGCCGTCAGTGAGATGGAGATGGATGAACCAGGCTTACGTTAGCACTTGCCAGAGGGGGGAAGAGGGTGTAAAACAGCTAGGCCTGACAGCGTGGCATTTGCCCTCTTTCTGTGTGCGAGTTCAAACAAGTGTCCGTCACCTCGGCTGACAACAGGAAGCTGCTGTGTTCAGAAGGAACTTCCTGTTCCTGTCAGCTGGCTGGCTTTGATGTGGCTCTGGGATGGCCTTGATGGCCTTTTTCACCGAGGAGCGGGATGAAGTGTCTGTGGAAACTGGGAATTTGGGGTGGGGGGAGGCTTGAGTTTTTAATGGCTGTCTAAAAAAGACGTCGTTATTTTTAGTGAATGCCAAGCCAAAGATTTCTGCTTTCTTTTTCCTGAGTGTTTGAAGGAAAAACAGGATCTAGAAAAACAGAGGTGGGGTTTTGTTATTCACTTAGTAAATCACCTAAATGTTTGATCTCTGACCTTTAGAGGTATTAATCTATTTCCTCTGAAGGTTTGACTGTTCACTGCTAGTCAGTCCCCATCTTAAAAACACATTTAAACGGAAGAAGAATCCACCTGGATGAACATTGATAACAAATAACAAGTGCAATAAGTTGAACAAATTTCCAAAGACACTTCCAATTTAATGATGAATTTTATGTTTTGCTATGGCAATGAACTCTTCTTGTTGCACGATAATTAAACTGTTGCTTCGCTCTATGTCTTCTCTCGGCTTCAGGAATCAAGTTCATCGTGGTTGGACAGCATCATCTGCCACCTAGCTGACATCATTCTCCTGGAGGACACGCCTTCCATCCAGATGGAGGTTGCTGTCCTGGTGAAAGAGTTTCCAGATATACGGTGAGGGGTTTAACAAATTAACAGTGTTGGGACTTTTCTATTACAACCAGGAAGCATCTAAAAAAACAGATTTTCTCTGTACTGTACCCCCGAAGGTCCTATATTCTTTTATGCTTACTGCTACATATTCACAGTGCTGTTTTTGGAACTTAGCCAAAGCAAGGAAAATTAAGACTATGTATGTTTTTTTGTTGCTTTTTTTTTGCGGTCACAATGGATCAAAACAAGGAAAAGGAGCGCGGAAACATATCTACATTAACTTTGCTATTTTTGGAGAGGAGCGCGGGTCTGTTTTGAGAATGGATGAGGCTAAGAGGCCTCAGGGGGGGAGTCCCAGCCACCGAGGCTGTTTGTGCACAGATTAAGACTCAGGTGATGGCTGGCAACCTACGACCGCGTGTGACGCATAACCCTCCGCGGAGCAGACAGGAAGCTGCTGCCGAGTACTTCCTGTTCCTGCGACCCTGCAGGAGACAGACTGGTGCCACACTTGGAATCAAAGAGGTAGAAGTGTGGAAGAGGAGAGCAAAACATAGTAGTTCAGACCTGGAGACATGCTAACTCACTGCATGACTTACCCCTTTTGTTTACTGTATGGCATTCCCTGCTGGTATTTCAGGAGATCAAAGGCCGCCGGGCTTCCTGGAGTTTTCTGGGTGCTTCATTTAACTGCAGCAAAGTCAATTCATGCACATGTGACTGTGCCAACACATGAGCATACACGTCAGTCCTTCCAACGCAGATCTTTCCTCCATATTCAAACATGTACCTAAATGCCAACTGTTGACTTTTCAAAAAAAAAAATGCTAATACTATGTAGATTAGCCATAAGCCATTAATAACAACAATTTTTGGGTCCCCAGATTGTGAAAAATACCCTGATATTATCCCTAAATTAATGGATTATTGTAAAAACTTAATTTATAACATGCATACCTGCCGACTTGGTAGCTTATTAGAAAGTGAGAAATCCATGAATATTACCAACATTTATTTATTCCAAATAGGAAGTATACCAGTAACACCAGTCAAAATGGAATTTTCACAACCTGGCATAACAAGGATTCACATTTGTCACATACACAAGTAACATGTCATATGTCACAAGACTAGTGTGGAAAATAAGGATTCGAAAAAAGAAATGCAAAGATACATCATAAATATATGTACAAAAGTCAAATGTACATGTACAAACACAAGTTGTTCTTATTATTGGCTTACCGCCAATCTGCAAAGCATTAGCAATTATTAATGAACCTTTAATATAGTTACAGATATTAAACCCTTATGAAATGGGCCTTTTTAAAAAGGGATTTTCTGTTCATTCCCAGAAACATGCTATTACTCAGAGAGATATGACTAATACTCATGACAGTCATGACAACCTTTTTACGACATCAAACAGTCCCAATTTCCATTAACACCCGTCTATCTCCCTTCCTCCCTGTATCCGTTGTCCCCACAGGAAGAAGCACGTCTCCACCCTGCTGAACATACGAGGGATGATGCGGCAGGCGGAGCGCCAGGAGATCCTCAACATCGTCAAAGACTTTGAATGCAGCAATGCCCTCATGTGCCGGGACCACGCCCTCTTTTCCGACATCCCCATCACCTCAGAGGTGCACTGCATCAGCCTGGGCCTCCTCCGCCTCGCCATGACCGTCACCAACTGGTTCTCAGAGCACCGTCCCAGGCGAAACCGCAGGACCAGTGCCAGAAACGCAACACCTCGACCTGCTGAGAGCCAAAACATTGAAGACATAAATAAACTTCACAGAGAAGACTAGCTGTCTGTGTTTGTGTTAGGAGAGCAGTCACAGACATACTGTGAAACTACTGATGAGATGTACATGCACCTTGACCAAAAACTGATTGTACCTAATAATGTCACCAGCCACTTAAAGAAACTTGACCTCAGGTACTGTTCGTACTGTACACGCTCACTGACTTACTGACATTTCACCATCTCCAGATGTGCATTTTTAATGGAAATGTGAAACAGACTGTGTATCAATAGCTCGCCATAGTTTGCAGTATTTTTATGTTGACCTACAGAAGTAAACAACTGGTATCAAATATCCTCAAAATGTAACTACTTCAGTCTTTTTAGCTTTTTATTCCCCGCCATCATTGCAGAAACAACTGCTAGCAGATGCAATGCAATATGATCTAGGATGTCTTGCTGATTAACATGTATTTACCCAACCATATATACCCATTCTCTGGTATATAGTCCACATGTATGTGATGATACAGTGTATGGAAATGGAAATGTGTTGAACTCTCACTGTGAATGAAATGGATCTGTTGCTGGAAACATAATAAAAACCCATTGATTGGGTAGACTTAACAGAATCCGCAGCTCTGTCATTATAAATGGTATAAATGGTGTATTCTGTATATCAGGTGAAAAACATAAAGGAATAGTTTTTGTCTGCATACTGTCACAGTTATGTCAACTCGTAGAATGGATATGTTATTGTATAATTGTCTCTTTCTGCCTACTTCTAACTTTAGGTGTCGTGGCCCCTGAACTTGGGAGTGTCAGACAAGTCTATAGCTATGTTAGACAATACATACCAAAAGGCACTTTGACAAACAGACAAGGGCCTGAGGGTCTGACGCAGAACCGATGCTGCCAGTACATATACACACACGCTTTATGCCATGGTTGTTTATCTTAAGGATCTGGCAGCTTTGTTCAGTAAACTGAGAGCTTAATGTATGGGGCTCCACCGCGGTTACTAAAGGACGCTCTGCCGCCGTACAACAAGAGGGGTCATACACCCCGAGGCCAACAACGGGATGTTTTTCGATAAACAAAGATTTCCTGTTGTCCACTGAGGTGCCAACGGATGCTTTTATTGGAGCCAAGTTTACGTTATGCACTAGGAGGGAACTTCCACCGAAGGTGCAGTAGCCACAGAGCTTTTTCATGTCAGAGCTGCTCGTGGGCTTCTCAAAACAAAGTCAGCCAGCCTCAGCAGGGGTCATTCTGCACGCTGACCTCTGCGAGTCACTGGGTCTATATCTGAATTTGAATGACCAGCTGGCTGCTTTGAAATGTAGAAATAACTCCTAAGGTCAGTTTTTAGGTTGTTGGATTTTACAGCTGGTAGACACACTGACACATGTTTACTTGGAAAACATGGAATTATAAAGTCTGGGGCATTCAATTATATTTTATTTATATAGCCCAATATCACAAATCACATTTTGCCTCAAAGGGCTTTACAGTCTGTACAACTTACGACGCCCTCTGTCCTTAGACCCTCGACTCGACTAAGGAAAAACTACCCAAAAAAAGCCTTTTAACAGGGAAAAAAAGGATAGAAAGCTCAGGAAGAGCAACAGAGGAGGGATCCCTCTCCCAGGACGGAAAGACATGCAATAGATGTCATATGTACAGAATAGATTCATAGCAGAAAATCGTAGTGCATACAATTATAATGACAATGGCAAAATGGTAGTGTATATATAATTATGATGAAAAGTGTGGGATGTAAAACATAAGGGAAGATGATGGGTCCAGACGGACAACCCAGCAGCTCCATGTGGAGCCCAACGAGCAGGACCCGAGCCACTCGTCCCCTGCACCATAGACACAGCAACACTGCTCCAGCAGGTCGCCATAGTCACAGATCCAGATACATCTCCGGACACTGAGATACCTGTTGAAAGTGACAGTAACAGAATAGAGAGAGACGAGAAAGCACAAAACTACGGGAGAGAGAAGAAGTCGAGTTAGTAACATGCATTTATGGGATGAGAATGCATCCTGGGAAGTCCCCCGGCAGTCTAGGCCTATAGCAGCACAACTAAGGGATGGTTCAGGACTCACCTGAGCCAGCCCTAACTATAAGCTTTATCAAAGAGAAAAGTCTTGAGCCTATTCTCAAATGTGGAGATGATGTCTGCCTCCCGAACCCAAACTGGGATCTGATTCCACAGAAGAGGAGCTTGATAGCTAAAGGCTCTGGCTCCCATTCTACTTCTGGAGACTCTAGGAACCACAAGTAACCCTGCATTCTGAGAGCGCAGTGTTCTAGTGGGGTAATAAGGTACTATGAGCTCTGTAAGATACGATGGTGCCTGACCATTTAGGGCTTTGTAGGTGAGGAGGAGGATTTTAAATTCTATTCTGGATTTCACAGGGAGCCAGTGCAGAGAAGCAAATATTGGAGAAATATGATCTCCTTTCCTAGTTCTTGGTAAAAAAAAAGGCAGTCCTAGAAGTTTGCTTCATGTGGGAATTGAAGGATAGATCCTGATCAACGATAACTCCGAGGTTCCTCACCGAGGTGCTGGAGGCCAGGGCAATGCCATCTAGAGTTATTATATCCACTGATAGCGTGTCTCGGATGTTTTCGGGGCCAAGGGCAATAACTTCAGTTTTGTCAGAGTTTAACATCAGAAAATTGCAAACTCTGCACAGTGAAGCTCAAATGTCACAGTGAAGTAACTATAAGCAAAACACATGCTTGACTGGAGGGGAATGTAAATGTTGATTAAACATAGTGTCTTTATCCTTGAATTTGTCTCTGATTCTTTCTATTGACAGTTACCGCAGTGTTGCTCCAGATTTACTGACATGGCCAATTGCTCAGAGATGAGTTAATTACTTGTGCAATTAGTTGTGATTGTAAGAACAATGCTGCTGACTGCTTGGTTGCATTCACAGGAAAATGTTTCTGGCTGTCCATCTTAAATGCAACATGTTCAGTCCTGCAGCAACTTCCACCTATTGACATGTGTTTGATTTATGGCTAAAAATAATCAGCGTGCACCACAAGGGAAAGACTCATATATGTCTGAAAAAAAAAGTTTCAAACATCCTTAAATATTTCTTCACGCTGTTTACCTGTTACCAACAATAGATCTCAGATACCTCTGACCTTAGACTGCACCGTGCACTTGTTTTTATTTTCAATACGTTCCGCGAATTGGTGGGACAGAACAGGAAGAACATTAAGTAAAGTTGGCATCAACTGAATGTTAAGTTTGGCAGTGTGGCTTCTGAGTCATATGTATATCTAAGAGCATTTTCAGACATCCTTTCATATGCTAGCCTGATGGCGGATGCTGGACCGCTGTTTTCCAGGTATCCCAGGCCATCACTGACTGAGGAGGGCAAGGAGGAATTAGGGCCAAACTCTTGGAGGTTTCCCTTGACCAAGCTGTTGAAGGTGGAACGATCCACAGTATCACAATGCAATCCCTGGGAAGCACTCCCCTGCTTCCTCTCATTAACACAGCTCTGCAATGGAAAATCCATCTGGCTGTATTCACTGTTTGTTTTCGGAAGCAAGCCGTGCCCTGTCTTTGTTCACACTCAGATGCACTTTTCATGGTTCTACTCTTTTCTGTTTGTTTGCTTCTCATACAGTGCTCTGTATATCTAAAAGCACTTAATTAAGAGCTTGAGTGCTGTGGCTGAGTGGGGCACTGAGCACTTGGGCTTGTTTAGTCTGGACGAGGCTGCTCCAGTTTTTTTCCTCTTGCTCCAGTCAATACATCTATGCCCATAACTCGGGCTATGGGACTCATATACCACCTCACTGAAATATTGGGCTGATATTGACCATTTTAGCCACTTAGAGCATTAGCAGCAATCCTTAAAAAGCAATAAAACCTGGTTCACCTTGGATCACGTTGCTTTAAATGACATTCCCGTGGCTGTGCATGTTTTGAGTATTCTTGTTATTATTACCAACACTACACAGATAAGATTTTAGATTGATTTCCAAACTTCCAGAAAGTCAAAATCAACTTTCAGAAACCTACAATTTGCTGTAGGTAGGTGACTCTTCACACTGAATCTTATTTTACTGGACTTATTTTACTCACTAGCAGATACAGGCTGCTTCGACTCTACCTGCTGATGCAAACAAGTATGCTCAGAAATCAGATCACGCAGTCAAACAGCATCCTTTAAATGCAGGAAACAACTGAATTGACATTTCCCTTTTTACAATGTCCATGTGTGTATTGTTTGTGTGATGGGTTTAACGGCATTTCTAAAGAATTCAATGGTTTTCAGCAGAAAACTCTCAGCACTTTGATATCAGAGCATCTTTGAATGCACCACCAGGCAAGTTTTCAAAATGGTTCCTGTTGCCAACTTTATTGACTCATGGCAATAATGCAGGCCTGACCGAGTGAAAAATCTAGTCAATTCACTGCTCGCAGTTATGTATCTCAAACAAGCTGAAGTATCTGCAAGTTGCTGCCACAGTTGCAAGTTCATGCATACTGAAAGAAAGAGAAAACATCTGCTGCTTGGAAGGTAGGAAATGAATCAAAGCTTTGGAACTTGGTATAGGCTACTTTGGAAAATGACTGAAAAGGAAAATGATTTAGATGCAATTTATGGTTAATGGGCATCATACAAAAATAACAACTCCTACTACTTTTTTCTTTAAAATAATCGTTTGATATTGAAATATGCATATAACTACAGCCAGGAGATGGTTAGCTTAGCATACAAACTGGAAACAGGGTGGAACAGGTAGGCTGGCTCACTCCAAAGGTATAAAATATCTGCATATATAAGCCTATAAATCTATAAAGCTCACTAATTAACACTTTAAACATTAGAGGTGCTCGTAGGTGGACTTTGTTTTCTTATTTTCTGACCTTTGGACAGAGCCATGCTAGCTGTTTCCCACTGCTTCCAGTTTTTATGCTAAGCTAATGGCCTGCTGGCTCTAGCTCAATATTTAGAGTACAGACATGAAAGTGGTATTGATGTTTTTATCTAACGCTCAGCTAGAAAGCGAATAAGCGTATTTACAAAAATGTCAAACTATTCTATTGAAGTATAACTCCAGCTACATCTTTTTTGTACTGAACATTTATGGCTATCGGCACAGACCCGTATAATAATATCAACAGGCACATTCAATTTAAATGACATTCGTTTACAGTGATGCTTTTCTTCAACTGGTTCAATGTTAGTTTGGGCAGTGCTTTAGGTCTGCCTTGTCAGAGTAAGTGTGATTTTGTTTTAACTTTTGGGATGGATTTTTAGGGCGTCAACTGTTTTAAGCAATGCTTTGCTGTGATGTAAGTAATTAATGAATCAACTGAGATTCTAGTCAGACTTTTACCTTCATCTCTTTCATCATACCAATCAACGGTACAGTGGAAAATGACAGGAAAATGTAGATGAGGTTGAAAATGGCCAAATGTGTTAAGTACCTGCTAACCTACAGAACAAATTCGGATGGTTTTCAAATAAATTTGAGTGGCCCTTAACAGCCCTAACCTTAATTCAGGGGAACAGTGTTTTTTTTGGAATTTCCTTGGTTTAAATGATTACATTGAAAGTATTTTAAGGGGGTTATTAAATCACATTATCAAATTGGGTGTCAGTCCAAAAAGTGGCAGCTTCATCAGACGCCTAACATGTCCTATTCACTTAATCTAGGTGGTTTTGGTTGAGGTGTGGCCCTGTCAAACAACACATTGCATAACCACATATAAACAACCTGTTCTGACATGACCTATCAGGGCAAGATTCAATAGAGAAGAACCTCCTGTCCTCTCCCATGTCCAGTATACACTGTCTGTCAGGATGGCTGCCCACTTGAACCAAAACAATGGTGCACTTCGTCACTCCTGATGGGATATCCTGATTTATGTTATCCGAGCGTATCCATCAAGTGGATCTTTATTTAGCGATGAGGAGGTGCATGGCCCTGCCTGGCGGTGCCCGCTCAACTCCAGATCAGACCTAACACACACGCCAACCTGTTTGTTTCGTTATCAACAGTCACATTAAATCATCGTTCTCAGGCCTTGGCCGCAGATGGCACGGAGGTTCAAAGCAAGTTCTACGATCTAAAATAAACTTTGACAAAATCTTAAATTTGTCTTTCTTAAAATGTATCCACAAATCATGTGCATGCATCAGCCTTTGTTCCTTTAAATGTTGATACATTTTGATTTGTGCTAAAAGCTATCCTGGGCGGACTCGTGGATACAAATATTTTGCTCAGGTCTGCCCTGGCCTGATGCCACTTACACTGTAAACATCCCAACCTGTGGAGTTATTTGTTTTCCTTTGTTTAAACTATTTTGACATCTATATAATAGTGAGAAAAAAACAGGGGGAGGCTTTGTTGGTCCTGAATGTCTGTATTTATGCGAGCACATCCCCTGGCCTCGCAGACCTGGCCTCATTACAGCAGGATGCTCAGCATCAACGCCAATCAACCAATGATACAGTGGTAAACAAGAAGATAGAAAGCCTCTGACCTCCAGGTGGTGATCATCATAAAAGAAGCAAACCAAGTGAATAATAATCCACCAATTTGCTTTTTTAGACATGCTTTTGGCATGGCTCTATGAGGACAGCGTTGGTCTGTCAGTCGGTGATTGGTGGATGGATTACCATCAAATTTTGATACAATCATGGACGTCTGCTGACTTTGGTGAACCTCTTACCTAAAGCTTCTATATTGCCTCTCCTTTTAATTTAGCGACACCAGCGGGTTGACACTTGGCTTTTTGGTGAAATGTCTTGGCAACTATCGGATAGATTGCCATAACATTTTGTACAGACATTCACAGTTCTCAGGCGACGAATCCTAGAATAACTTTGCCTCTTCTTGTTGGTGACGGAGGGCTGCATTCTGTCCAGCTCCCACAATAACTTCACAAAAACAAGATGTTAAAATTAGATGAGAGGCAAAAGAAAGAGGAGAGAGTGGGGATGACAGTGGGACTGTGCTGTCAGATCTTTTCATGGAAAACAGGGTGGACAAACGGACATCCTTAAAGGCTGTGCATTTGTGAGGGAAGTCCATGGCCTGTCCTAGAAGCCTCACCTTTACTCTCTGGGTGGAATTTCTGTTGTTGTAACCCCCAACACAAACATGGTCATAGCGGCCTCTGACAGAAAGAGTAGAGTAAAGCTTTATTGTCCCTGAGGGGCAATTTGGCTTACAACCGCAGTCAGTGGTAAATAACAATAATGAAATAAAAACAGAGTTCATGAAATACATGTATACGATATAGACATACATACATAGTACACAGTTAGCGGCGACATCACTGTTATCGTTGTCGTTTGTCACCAGGATCGTCATAAATAAATGGAGGCAGCGTATCCCATCCACAGATATTCACATGTCCAATCCAAAGTAATAACATAATTGGGTTATGTTATCAAATGTGAAAAATTAAACATTTGGTTCATCGAGTCTGTCTTGTTGTGCTGTCCTGCACACAATCCCAACTCGCTCCATTAGGAAACATTTAAAAATGCTTGAATTAGTCAATTAATAACACCAATCAAGGACGTCTTGTTGCTTACACTTGAAAATGCCCCTCAACATTTTCCCGATGACAACATATTTGTGTTTGCCGGCGTTTCTGCCGGTAAACACTGTTTGTCCAACTAAACGCCGCACCGGTGTTCATGAAGAAGCCTCCCCCGCGTTGTTTTGTCATGATCTGTTCCTACCGTTAACAACAAATTTATTGGCTCAGGCCATTTGCAAGAACGGAAACTACTTTGCATGGCAAGGAATAAGTCTGGAGCTAAACAATGGTTCCTCTTGTGAAATATGGCAACAGGGTCTCACCTTTGGCTCCTTGTGCCTTCTCCCCCGGCTTATTTACGTAAGCAGGTTGTGTTCTGTACCCCATCAGGAAGAGGTGTTGCAGGAAACCCAAATCTGAGGTAGGATTTAGAGCAAACTCAAAACATTAGACCCCAAAAGAGAGGTTATCGGATCTCTCAGGGAGGTGAAAGAAAGGGTAAACACAACTGTGACCTGTGCACCAGAAACTACAGGGATGCCAAAGATTCACCCCACTGGATTTGATTGGAGGCTGTGTTGTTTCCACATTGTTAGGTTATGCTGACCTACCGTGTAACCTGTCTATTGTGTTACATTCCTGCAATACCAGTTGTCATTAAGCGGCTTTTTGATGCACATTACATTTTCAACAGCAACAGTTTAAGACGTGACAAACAACATAGTGAAAAGAGAAGAAAAACAGGTGAAGATTAAATAAACTTACTTAAAGAAATCATTGACACACGGGTGAACAGTGTGTATAGGCTGAAGGCCATATTACAGTTGTCAATCATGCTACCAAGGACTATAATCTGTGGGAAAGTGAAATTTTGGATTTAAGTGAAAGATTAAAGTAAACCTCCTTCACTCTTACGCCTACTTGCAAATGTAAAACTTAAAGCTGTGTATCGTTCTGTATATCTTTTGACTTGATGCCAGCTGATGGGAGAGAATTCAGTTCCTTTACTTTGATAAAAGTTGCAATGCCACAGTGCAAAAACACTCTGTTTTTAGTAGAAGTACAGAAATATCATCAACAAATTAACTTAAAGTAGCAAAGGTTAACAGTAGGCATCATGCTGAATGTCTCCTTTCAGTATGTTGGATTATATACTGTGTATTTTAATGTTCCATTATTATTACTGCATTAACGTGTAAGCAGCATTTTAATGTTGCAGCTGGTTTCAGCTACATATTCCTGGGTAGTCTCAGTATAGTGCAAAAACGGGTGGGAAGCCCAGTTACAAACAATATGTTTTGTGTGTAAAATCTTAAGGTGCCAAGTAACTGGTAGTAGTGCAGTAAAAATGACAACATTTCCATCTGAAGTGCAGTGGAGAAGAAGTGTAAAGTAGCACAAAATGGAAATACTCGAGTACAGTACAAATACGTCAAAATTGTACTTAAGTTCAGTACTTGAGTAAATGTGCTGAGTTACTGACCAGTTACTTTTTTTTTTTTTTTTTTTCCTCAGGGTTGCAAACAATAAGAATCAAGCTGGCACTGATTTTGCTTCTAGTCACGTTCCATTCATCTTCATTGTCATCGGATGTCGAACAATATATTATAAATAAATTACATTGTTGTTAATTTCACATGGTGATTGAAAGGTTCCAAACAAATAAAACTTAAAACAAAATCAAAATCGTATATGCTTTTTCAGAATAACACATCATTGAGAACATTTCAATTCTTTTTAAAAGAATGAAGGACGGGGCAGATGTAGGTTAAATCCTTGTGTCTGATCGGCTTTTCCTGCTCTGAACATACATGTGACTTGAGAGCTGCTCTCAAAGTTTACTCTTCTTTGCTGGAAGTAGGAGTAAGTTGCTTGATGAATATGCTTTATTTTTCACTTTCACTGAAGAAGATATATATATATATTTTTTTTTTTTTGCTCTTTAAAGCAATCTTTAGTGTCATTCTGAGAAGTTTGATTAATCCGGGCCCTCGGCAGCTTCTTGGGTTCCAGGTAAAATGTGATTCTCAAATAGTCACTTGTATAAAACAAGTGTACAGATAAACATTAAAAGGAAAACACAAATGTATTTACATTTGCATTAACAAACAACGTGGTGATGAAGGATTTCTCGTGGCTGTCAGTACAACAGCAATCCTGCAAACTCTTAAATTAGGGCAGAGTATAGCTGTAGTCTGTATTAGTGTGAGGCATTCGAACCGTCCAAAAAACCCGGGATGCGCCAGAAGACATGAATTAATGCTACTTCCACCATCTGGTGTAACGTTTTAAACAATCATTTCATTGTAGTGAGTAATATTCCTTTTTCAGACATTACATTTCTTTCTTTGCAGTTCTTTTTTATCCAGCTGAGAAGAGATAAAAGAGAATTATCACCAATCTATAGAAACATCAGCATTCCTCTTGCAGTCCAGATGAGTTCATATGATTCAAAAGCTCTAAACACCACCAACCAAAATAGGTTGTGGATGCAACGTGAGGTCTCGGCAGCTTCTCTTACCCCTCCATGTATCCCCATCCATCTTTCATCAGCAGAGAGTTCACATTTGAGCCTTTGACACATGAACCTATTCATCTTTTTCACACGTTATTTAGTGTTTAATGGAAGCTCAGTGGTGAAACCTACAGGGTAGCTGTTTTGTCGCATCAATTTCGTGCTGCCTAAACTTTCTGTTGGTTATTTGTGTTTGTTGTATAGCAGGCTAACACGGCTTTTGAAGCAGTTATTTAAAAAGAAAAAAAAAATCTTGCATATGTGAAAGAAGGTTGTATTAAACCTTGTTTCATACATTTTTATGACTGAATTTATGCTCATTCAAACAGTGTAATAAAGGGCTGAAGGACATTAAAACTGTTCAGTTATTTTTTTTTTTATAATGAAGATTAGTTATGTTACCCTGGCACAACATTAAAAAAAAATCAAAAAAACATCGGCATCAGCTATCGGCCAAATTGTTATTTGAAACATTGGTATCGGCCCAGAATTTCATAATCAGTGCATCCCTAGTAGCAAAGGTAAAGCATTACAAGGTACAAACACTATACTGTCTGTATATACAGTATGTATGTATGTATGTATACTGTGCACAAGCAGCAGGAGGAATAATGTGTTAAATGGAACTTAGTTAAATAGCACTTTAGTTAAATAGAAGACCAACATCTAGCCTTTGAATCTTAAATCTTTTCCCAATATGGTACCATATAAACCCACAAAGTAATATATACAGCTTGATAGATTTAAAGTATATTATTTTTAGACATATAATTAAATGTTGTATGTGTTTTTGACATGATAGATAAGGATCAATATCAGTACTATGTATTTTTTTAAGTCTATTGCTCCTTTTTTTTTTTAAACACGTTTACCAATCCAGACAACAATGATTAGTCAAAACAGTTACACATTGCCACCCTCTGGTGGCTTTTGTGTGGCATTACAAGACCAAACTGCTCAGACCTCATCTAACTGAAAAGAACAATAGTGTGAATGCAGACTCAGCACTCAAGAAAAACAGAAAAAGTACCAGAGAGCGTAATACTGGGGCTACCATCTGCGGCGGTGGCGCCCTCTTGCTTGCATTTGACTATTAATCTTGTGTTCAGCTGTAAATGAATTTGACAGTTTTTGAATGATTACAGTTTAAGTGTTGTGCTTTTTTCAGTCCTTTTCTGAGTTTATAACGGGTGTGTGTTGTATTGCGCTGCTTAGAGTGTGTCACATGACCTGCACTGATCCATCTGCTGTTCTTTTTTTTCCAAAATGTTCTGACTTCAACCCTTGTAACTTCCTATAACTCACTTCTCATTCGCAATTTATACATTAAAAAGTACACTATTTCTTTCATAAAATGTAACTATTACTACTACTACGCAATAGGACTTAGAGTTTTTCAATCTTCTGCCTCAAAGCAGCAAGAGACCCCTTCAACTGTCCCATTGACTCCAATGAATTTTCCAATGTGCTCAGTGTTTAGAGCACATGTGACATGTCCACACACCTTGTGGGAACTGTGGTGTCAGTGGTTAGAGTCCTGACCTGTCCTGGAAAAAATTCTGGTTTCAATTAAGTTCACATTCCTGCATTTTCAGCAGTGCTTTGCAATTGATTTCAGCTGTCAGAATCAGAATCAGCTTTATTGCCACACATATAAGGAATTTGCTCGCATGCATTTTCTGCAGGAAATGCATTTTCTAGTTTGGATAGCACCTTTCAAACACAGAGGCAATTAAAAGTGATCGAAAGAATCGATTAAAGCTGGAACCAATCGAAGGACCTTATCATTCACACACACCCAAAGGCACAGCTCCCGGGAGCAATTTGGGGTTCAGTATCTTGATCAAGGACACTTCGACACGTGGGCTGGGGGAAACCAGGATCGAACCCCCGACCTTCCGATTGGTGGACGACCCGCTCTTCCACCAAGCCACAGCCGCCCTGTACTGTACATAAGGTCAAAAAAATGCATTAGACCGACATTTCAAAACACAATAAAAAGACAATCGAAATCTATCAAAATAGAATAAAATCAGATACATTCTTTTGATAAAATTTGCTAAAACAAACGTATGATTTGACAATAATAGACCAGACATGCAAATACAGTGAAGTTGTCCCAAATTCAATAATTATCTTCTCCACTTTATTGTTCTTACTTGCATTCATCATTCTTAAACCTGATGGCTTTCTCCTTTTACAGCATTAATGCACTTGGACTTCAACGGTTTAGTATGCTTACAACAAACTAGGTTGGCCAAGCTAGGTTCTGAACTCTTAGACAAAAGTGTTTATGCCTGTTCAGGAGTGCATCAGTACTGTAGAAAGAAAAAGCCAGGGGTGACATTTGTGCTAATATTGAGTCTCTTGCAGTGGATTTGAAATCCAACATTGATTCACTTCGCAGTGAGCTGCGCTCGGACGTAGCCAAACTCGAATCGGCTTCAGTCAAGCATTGCTCCCAAACAGCAGACCTTGAGAAAGCAGCAGAGTTTTGCGCGTTGCCAATTTGCAGAGCGCTGTGGTTTGGAAGCGAAATGTGTGGATTTGGAATCAAGCAGTTGCAGAAACAATCTGCATTTATTTGGACTTCCAGTTGGAGCAGAACATGGCCACAGAGCTGTTGATTACATCACAGACCTGCTTCAGGAGCTCCTGAAACGGACTGAGAAGCCGGGGCTTGACCGAGCACGCCGAAAGCTCAGTCCCACAGTTCAAAATGATCAACGACCCCGTCCCTTTGCTTCATACCCTCCACGTGAGTCTTTTATTATGTTGGGGCCAAGTTGTGATTTAGTTACACTGCTGAAGCCCTGTGGTCGTAAGTTTAAACCTCCCCTGTTAAACATGTGTCAGGGCACGGGCTTTATTAAAAATAGGTATCCTTTTTCAGATGGCTTTTTAATATTTTGTATGCCACCACTAACTCTCTCAAACCCAGAGGTTGTGATATCGCTGGAATCTGAAAAAGCCTTTGACCAGAATGAGTGGGGGTATTTGTGTGGCACATTGCAGAAATTCAGCTTTGGTAAAAATGTCCTTTCCTGGATCAGATTATTATACTCCTCTGTCCTCTGTCCATACAAACAATGATCGCTCTGACTATTTCTCTCTCCATAGAGGCACGAGAACGGGATCGCCCCTCTCCCAACTATTGTTTGATGCTGCCATGAAGCCTCTTGTGATAGCTCTGAAGGGATCCCAACAGTTGCAAACTATAGTCAGAGGAGATACTGTACACACGGTCTCATCATACACAGATGACCTGCTCTTATATAGCTCAGACCCTGCGTCCTCCATACCCCACACCCTTTCGATCCTTGAAAAAAAATGGCAAATTCTCTGGCTAGAAACTAAACCTAAAAAAAGAGTGACTTTTTCCCAGTTAATAGAGTAGCCTGGAAAAACTTTTTAACAACTACTAGTGAAAACAGAGAAAAGGGGCTGTGGTATTCCCTTTTGCTCAAAAAGTATAAAACCTAGAACAACCAGAATGCACTGGGACCATTGTCTTCCAAGGCCACTCCCAGGCCATTCCACAGAAGTATAAACTTCCCCAACTCCTACAAAGAGCAGATAAGAGCTACCAACATTAGGCTCAACTCTGATAGCACCGCCAGGTAACAAACTAGAGCAGTGCTAAGCTAGCCTTGAACGGGCCTCATGAAAATCTGTATTTTACAGTATGTTTTCACACTGTGACGTTGCCATGTTAGTAATGCACTTACTCTATGCTCTGACGTTCGCTGGCTTTGGTTGTTTTTTCCAGTTTCCCTTTTCGGGATCCTGATGTACAGTATGTCTCAACCACTCCCCTGTCCAATTTTGGCCTAAAGCTTTGGTGTAATGTTATGCATGCTTGTGCCCCTTTCTCTGTGGATTCAGCAACCTCATCCAAAAGAAACTGGCCTTGGTGAAATTTACTGCAGCACAAGGACGCTCCTTGTTTCTGGCTCATATAAGTAGCCCTGAATGTTTGATTCCAGCATTACACTAATATACTTTTTACTATGATAGGTTTCTTCCATGCAGGAACATTGCCTTCAACCATGGTCTTCCAGTGTTTTTTCTAGCCAGTTGATTTTGGACAGGATGTTTGTTTTTTGGAGGAGCTGTCCCTCTCTCGATCGGACATAAAAAAAAAAAAAGAAGTACAATCTGTAGTGGCATATACTACCCATATTGTAATGATAATCTGCAACGTTTCCCTTTAAGACCCGATGAGCTGAGGATCTGGATGAGGACATACCCGATGAAACGTGGGAGGCCATACTTTAACGAGTCATCCTTGATCTGCGCTTAGCACAGCGCTGTCCGGTGTAAGATTGTGCACAGCGTGCACTGGACGGACTGGCCTGCATGTATTCTAACCCGATGTGTGTGAGATGCCGCCAGGCCGCTGCTACCTTTATTTATTTATTTATATGTTCTGGTCCTGCCCTGCTTTACATTTGTATTGGCTCTCTATATTTACAACCATTTCTGATATACTGCAGGTTGTCCTGAACCTTCCTCCATGGTCTCTCTGTTCAGTGTTCTCCCTATTGATGACACCTTTCCAAGGCATAGCCGAGTCCTGGTGGGGTTCATTACACTAATCGCGAGGCACTGGATCCTTCTTGATTGGAAGGAGACACGTCTGCCATCCCACGCATGGTGAAGCGCAGGGGTTTTGGGCTTTATTAAATTAGAAAAGGTTAGGTACACGGGCGTGGGTCGACTGCTCAGTTTTATTAGACCTGGCGCCCCTTTCTTGATTGGGTCAATCCCGAGGAGAAGCAACTTTCCCGCCTTCTACCAGTTTGATTCAATGTCTGCCCCCCACAGACTTTCCTGACCATCCCTCCAGGTTCAGACTATGGCCATAGCCAGCTATGAGGTCACTGAGGTCAAGACCTTGGTAATTATTTCCTAAACACTTTAATTTAACATATAAAACAATTACTTTATTTTTAAAAGATGCACCATATAATTGTATAATCAGGTGTTGAAAACGTCTGGTCTACGCTTTATGTGTCTGTTATTACTTGGTTGTATGGTGTGTTGTGAACAAAGGTTGGTATCATCTCACCAGCAGAGCGGAACAGCTCTGCATGCGCAATTCATTACATTATGTGACATACATGTAACAAGTAGCACACATACAGTACGTGTCCTGTCATTCTCTTCACTCCATGGGCGAGGGGGCTGTAAGCTACACACTCTTACTACAAGATCAGTCAACATTGTGTTTGAATACAGGCTGCACTTTTAAAGCACTTGACTGGCCTTACCAATATGGTATTGGTAATATGACTGAAAGGCCTGCAAATCCTCTTAGATAATTTAAGAACGCTCCTGATTATTATAATAAGAGAATGATGAAGTAATGAGGAACTACTTAGTAACTACTCAGTATGATGCTCCACTTTACTTTAGGGGACAAAGAAACAGTAACTAATGTTTACGTAATTGATAATGAATAAGTCGTTACTAGTTTTGGGCTGTTTCCTGCTTGGTTCAGAGTTAATCAGGAGCGACTCATGAAGAAAGTGGTCACTATGATCGATTCACAGATATTCATGAACTAATCATTACCCATTGATTCATTAATTAATATAGGATCTTCCAGTCTGTTTTCTGGTAATTCATCATTATCTATTAGGGAAGTAATTACTAACAGTTATTCAATAATCAAGTCATTCCTGATTCATTTCTTACTGTTTCTTAATCATTAGCTACTCTATGACATTTGATTAGGAGTTACTCAACAACTGACCATTAACTAGGCTAATAGTTCCCCATTGGTTCCTCATTTATTCCCTAGTAGCTACTGTGAACCTTATTATAAAGTGTTACAATTTCCTCTGAACTGAGGAAGTTCTAATAATTTGGTAGACACCTAATACTAATTTTTTAACGTTTTTCCAGACTTTCAGGCAAGTTTCCATACATTGTTTTGCATTACATACAGGGTTTTAGGGCTTTAATGTGGAGGAAGTAAAACCTCTGTCTGAACCTCAAGTGGCACCCAAGTAGAGATTGTTGCTCCTTTCCCTGTGCAGGCCACTGCCACACAACCCATCACGGACAACACATCAAATAAAAGCAGAAAACACCCGACTGAATGAGAGATTTGTACAGTGAGGAGCTGTGCTTCGGCCATTTTTGGAGAGTTTTATGCTAATTTACGCACAAATCTACGCTGGTAAAACCAGCAGTGGGTTGTGTTGTGACCTGTAAGCGTCTCTGAAGTGGCGCATCTCAGCTGTGTCAAGCGCAACATGGTCAGACAGATCAGACAGGAAGAGAAGCTATTTGATTTCCAAAATAAAAGTGGAGCATTTGTCGGTTTGCAGAACTGGGGCGTTGATCCCTCCACCTTCTGGAGAGGGGGGTGATGCCTCTCCCAGGATGCATGGAGTGAAATGCAGCTTAACACACAGATTACCAAAATGCTCACATGGGATATTTTGTTCATAGTTGGTTGCCCTATGAATGACTTCTTGGATTATGCTTTTACAAGCAATGAAAGGACTTTAGGCTATTCTGTATTCCACAATGACCCCTTAATGAGGTATGTGCACATCGTTAAACATGTGAGAAAACAAAAGAAACCTAAATGAAGCAAGTAGACGGCAAATTGAAATCAAACGGTGGCCAAATACAATACAACAAAGAAGAAAATTAGAGCTTATACTTTATAAGTGAATAAATAAATATACAGATGTGCAAACCAGCACGCTCTGGTAAATATTCAATAGTTATTGTTATCTCAACGAACTTTACTCATAACTTAATTTTTAACATTGCATGGATCCTATAATATAGTTGATCTGTTTCTCTCGTTGTCAATGCAGTGGAACAATTGTTTCCTTGTTTATTTATATGCAAAATAAAAAAACAAACATATTGTCGTTTATTATGAAATAACCCTGTGGGCCACAGGCCTTTAGTGATCCAGTAGCCATATGGTCATGCTTAAGGAGCTTAGACAGCCTAAATCAGCAGCGTATCACCTTTAAGCCACTAAATTCACTTTTAGACTCATTTTCAGAGCGGGCTGTTATTTTTGTCTTCCTACTGATTGCCTTAGGCTTCATTCCTTTTCCTTACTGTGGGCTTGTGTTCTGTCATTTTGACTTTATTTTGATGGCGCCGTGTGCCTGTATTGAAACAGTGAAACTTTTCAACATAAGAATTGAATTGTGGGAGGTATGGGGTGGATAAAATAATCAGTAGCCCATAATTCAGTACAAGTCACCCGCACCACATGCTGCATTCTCCAACATGATCATAGCCTAGTCAAATCAACTCCTCTGGAAACAGTTTCAACAAGAACTGAACATTATAACCTTCATGAAGGGAGGATTAATTGCAGGAATGTTGTCTTTGACATAGCCAGGTGTACCTAATAAAGTGGCAACGAGTGTATGTTTCAATGAATTATAGTTGATTCATAAAGGACAAAGGCAAAGACCGGAACTCCGCGCTCTGTATTCTTCCTGACTTGATGGTGGTGCGCATCTCATCGACCGAGAATACCGATTTCGGAGCATTTCGGCCTCTTTCCCCGCTGCACCGTGAGCTGTGGGGTTGTTGTTTTTTTTGTTGTTGTTGTTGTTGCGAGCGGCTGCAAAGGGGAGCGGGTTGCGTTTGGCTCCGCGGGGTTAAAGTGAAAGATTCTATCGGTCAGTGTTATGACAAACGGAGATGACACGCATCCAGAAGGAGCGGTATTTGTTGTGTATGGCGATATGAGGCAGGGGGTGGAGAGTCGCCACAGAGACGCTGGGCTCCGGCCAAACATCACCGCATTTTAGCACTTATTCGATGCTGGGGCTTTGCATTGCATTGCATTTGCTGCATCGCTGATCGGCCGTGTTTTTGCAACGTGCACGGTGGAAAATGCATCTTGTTTGAGGACAACCCCCATCCAGATATCCTTTGCTGCCATGATAGGCAGAGGTCTGCTCTCGACCGCGGCTCGGCCGGTTGGAGAAGAGGCAGACTGATTTGGGACGGCGGGTCGCGTCTGCGGATGTTATTCTGTCTGTGGAGCCTGTAAACACAATCCGCGCAAACACACCGTGATTCTTACTCAGGGAAGAGGAGAAAGGAAACATGTCTTCACGATCTGCATTACCGTCTGGAAACGACAGGAGTACTGGAGACCATGTAAGTGCAATTACAGCCTATAGCCTCTATTTTTGTGCAAAAAAAAGATAAATCGTGAAACCCAAAAAAAAAAAAAAAAAAAAAAAGAAGAAGAAGAAGATCTCCTCATATATGTGGCCTTTGGCATTCCCTGGGTTTATTCACAGATGGGGGGGTCAGAGATTGTGCTATGTTTCCTCATTAGGTGAAAGGACTCCGGAGGAGATACTGGATGGATGTTTTAGCAGAACAGGCTCTTTCAAAACGTGCTAACCTTGAGCGTCTGCGCAGGGAAAGAGCTGATGGCAGGCAAACAGCCCGGAATGAGTCCATCCGCATACGATAACACTCAGTGGATATGCGCAGAAAGCCTGAAATCCAGCCGTCACCTCTTATTATAAGCCTATGGAGAGCTAATGATGTCACATTATACTCCTTGCTGCTGCTGCTGCTGCTGCTGCTACTCTGTGTGTGTGTGTGTGTGTGTTTGTGCGTGCATGCGTGCGTGCGTGTATTCCCCAGAAATTGGATGGGTGGGACGAGAGCAAAGAAGGCCAGCCTAAATGTATAGAGAATATCTGGGTTGTTCGCATGAAGCCAGGGGATTACTGCGTAAAATGGTGTGCAGTCCATTGCTGCGCAGCCTACAAAGCGCCCAACCCCACAGCCAGTGGGTGTCAGACAGCGCCATACATCCAGTACAGTGGAAAACAGTTGCGGCCTGCTGTAAAGAAAGAAGAAAGGGGATTTATTCATGCCAGAGGGACAGAATATAACATGGTCTGAATATATATGGATTGTCAGTTTCTATCTGTCTACACTCCTTATTATCAAAATGGTGACATGACTAATTGGCGTTGCCTTATGTCATTCTCTGCCCTAAACACTTCTGGCAAGACCCCCCACCCCCCCCCCCCCCCCACCCCCCCCCACGGAACCCCCCCACCCCCCACGCGCCAGCATCGAGAGGTGGATGGGGGAGGGGTGAGAAAG
>CM022491.1:18703666-18742948 GCA_011952105.1 Coreoperca whiteheadi | reverse complement strand
GGGGGAAAGGGGGGCGCGGGGGGTCTTTGGCCGGCGTACGGGGGGGGCGTTTTGGGTGGTGGGGGGGGGAAAGGGGGGGGCCCCCCCCCCCCCCCCATTTTCTTCCAGCATGTGTCGCTGGGGGCCAGCCGCTCAGACAAGGCCACCAGCCAGTCCAGCCGCTCACTGGGTGCCCGGTGCAGGAACTCCATCGCCTCCTGCTCCGACGAGCAGCCACACATCGGCAACTACCGACTGCTCAAGACCATTGGCAAGGGGAACTTTGCCAAGGTCAAATTGGCCCGCCACATCCTGACGGGCAAGGAGGTGAGGCACGGTGCAGGGAAGGCGATGGATGGGTAGATGATAGATGATTAAGAAAAACAGATGTTTTCAGGGTTAAGAAAGGCAACAGTCGATGTTGCTGGTGTCCTTCTATTTAATAGAATTATGTCAATCCATTGTTCAGTTACTTTCGGAATGACACGATTTAAACACTGAAAACTAAATGGGTACCACTTAATAAAAAGGTTCACTTTATAAAAGGTGTATTTGTTGTAACTAATTGCTTTTTTGATGTTTAATTATTCATTCAATAAAGCTTAATAAATCTGTCATAAACTATTAAGAACAACTTTTGGGATGCTAGGTTGTTTGACTGATTGGACCGTATGGCCACTTACCTTCTTATTGGATCACCAAACTTTATTATAAGCATTATTACCAAATAGAAAGAAAGATGAACACTGGGAACAGAGATCTTTTACAACCTGGCAACTCAAAATGTAATGGCCTATGACTGATCTATTAAGCGTTAATAAATTATGTATTAGTCATAAAGCCATTAGTTAAAATGCTAAAAAAATTGCTTAAAAGTGGTACACAAACGTAGATATTATTTGTATTATATTGAGCTGGGACTGTATACTGTGAAATAGGGACGATAGTGGTGTTAATTACATCAGCAGGAAAGGCTTCTGAGCGTCATGTATGGAGGCTGTCATAAGCAACGGCAAGTTCTAACGGTGATGTGTTTACTTTTCCTCATCAAAAACTTCTTGATGTCTCTTCCAGGTTGCAATAAAAATCATTGACAAAACTCAGTTGAACCCAACCAGCCTACAAAAGGTGAGTTTTTTCCGTCTTTATACTGATGGCTTGTTTATTGAGGAATATGTGCATCATGTCCTCAGGCGCAAAAATGAAACGCATGCTACACTTTCTAGTACCATCCGCCTTCATAAGCAGCAGTGCATAGGCATCAGAAATGAGGATGATTTGGTCACATTGATGTAATTCAACAAAATACCAATATGCCGTTGGGGACTTGGGAGAGGTTCAGGTTTATCCTCAGCTGTTTCCTCCACAGAGGGGGCAGAAATGAGAGAGCAGCTGATAGAGAGAGGGCTCGTGGGATGTGATGCAGTTTGGCAGGTGCTAGGGACTGGATGGGAGCGAGCGGAGACCTCTGCTTCAGAGATCATCTCTTGTCTCTCTCTGGGCTAATCACTGCCCTGAGAGGGGGGTGACTCATCTCGGAAGCCGCGGTCACCCAACCCATCCTTTTTTGTGTTTGTGTTTTTAATTTGTCTTCGCCCGAACACACGTAGCTGTGGATAACAAAGAAAATTGCGCTGCTTTTGTAGCTGTTTTGTGGCCAATGATGTTGGACTTGTGGCCATTTCATTGTGAGAGGTGTCTTTTCGAAAAGCTTAAGTGTATGTCACAAGGAGGGCTTTTGATGGACTGGCATTCTTTTGTCCTGCTGGTCAGCGTGTTGAGTGCTGAGCCTGAATGGTGGACACTCGAGGTTTGTTGTGCATGAAGGTCAGAGGCGGAGCACTGGACACTTTGGTTTCGCCAGCTATCAAGGGCGACCTCAGCGTGGCGCAGACACACATACAACTCAGATTCAGGAGCTGGAATGGTAGATACTGTAGCCAGACACAATATGGCTGACATGAAGGCCATTCGATTATGGGTTCATCACATGCACAGATATCTCCAACTTATCTCAGAACCACATCAATCAAGAGCTTTTCTGCCCTGTCATGTGTGCCCCATATAGCTGGATCACACACAGTCAGGCACAGAACTATTTCACAGTGAAGGAATACATGTGAATGAAAGCACAGAGGGGCCAACAATTCAGTAAACCATTCATCAGCCCATATTTGCCCATAATGCTGCTTATATGCACATATGGGCCAATGTGTCTCCCTCATTTAGCCATAAGTCTGTCCCTCCCTCCCTCGGCCTGCATGAGCTCCTCTTCCTGTAAGTGAACAGACCAGAAGGGTCAAATCAGGGATGAAATAACTGTTTTTTTATATGTGTGTGGTGCGAGTGAGTTCATAGTGTCATGCATCCTGCTGGAAATGTTGCGGGCCGCCAGAATTTTCCTTCGCTTTACTGGTAACAACATTTTTTTTTAAAAGTCCAAGACGATTTACCCCACATAAAAAGTGATTAAAGAAAACAATCCCTCGATTTTTCTTCATTTGATGTATTTTTTTGTAAAAAATCTTTTCCTCACTCTCTGTATTTACAGTGCAACGATAGCAATGACCTTGGGTTGTTACAGCATTGCTTTAGTACATAAATGCAAGTTCTCATTGGTTTCTTTTCTCATAGCCATCCATAGCCTTTTTGATCACCGGCTTCCTGTAATCCTGATACTTATTTCTGGTGCTTATATCATGACAGAAAATGGATTTTCTGTACCATACCTGGCTTTGCAGGAACAGTAATGCCAATTTGTATGTTATCCCATCTGGTGCTTTTCTTGGACCGGACTGGCTGCTGTGCGAGACAATGGTGCAACATTTAGGACAGGATTGAGGAGAGAGGCGAAGGATTGGCCACTGACTGGACAGAATGCCCTACAATTGGCCGGTGATGATAGTGGGCTTCTTTACATACCCGTGGGCTAGAGAAAATCCTCAGTACCGAAGACATGAAAGAGCCCATATTAGCATAATCTGGACGGTAATGTATGTAGAGGGGAGAAGGAAAGACGGAGATGTGATGTAGAGGGTAAAAGAGGGGGAGGCAGGACGGAAGAGGCAAGTGAAATCACAGATGAGAAAATCAAACTTCAACATCCGTGAAGAAGGATTTCTTATACGAGGTAATAGCAGATTACAGGAGAAGAGTTTTGATACTGGCTTCTGATGTTGGCGGACACCTGAAAACCAAATATGTGTTAGAAATGAGATTTTTTCATTTTTTAATAGTATATTTTTGTGACAGAACACATCTAAGCTGATAGTTAAATTAGTATACAATTTGTTTCCATCTGCCAGTTATTTGACTAAAGACAGGAGCCTTATTGCGACTGAGCATGTGTGTCCATCCCTGTTAGCTTTGTCATAGGATTGCTATTTATTTGCAGTCATTAACGATGGCCAGCGCCGAACATGTTGCCGGGGAGTTGTTTATTGTTTTGACGGATCTGAGCGCTCAGCCCTTACTGTGACGAGCAGGGAATTAATAAGACGCCTGGATGGAGGGACGCTTCAGCACTACATATCCCAAGATTCCCTCTCGCACAGCTGGAGAAACCGGTCTTAATACCTGGGTCGCTATGGCAACAGTGACGTGGGCCTCCGCTAGAGGAGAAGACTGCTAGAGGAATTGAATGAAGGAGGAGGGAATGGAGGGAGAGACATCACAAAATAGGAGTGGGGGAGGAGTGAGAAAAGAGGATAGAAAAGCTCGTCGCATCATCTATTTTATCTTTTTCCCAGTTGGCGTTGGCGATGTGGAGGAGAGTCACTGGGTTTCAGCGGTGGCCCTTTTTTGAGGGAGTGTACTTTTATGTACACGAAACCAGGGGAGCTGGCTCAAATTGAATCCCATGCTCTACTCCGACAGAAGTCTACAAATATATCTCCCACAGTAGACATTTCACACGCAGTCAGAAGTGCTCAGACAGAGAGTAGAAGTTGGTCTGTTTTTGGCTCCAGATTCATTACATTTGTGTGTGGGCCATTTGTTGTTTTTAACAGTGAGGAGGTTTTGTTTGGCTTTTGTCCCCCTCGTAAAATATAATTTGCATGAATATTAGAGACAGAAGGTGACTTTTATTTATAGGACAAAAGTATAAATGTGTCTACTTGTACTGGTCCACCCTCTATCTCTTAGGGGTTCCTAGTTTGATTTCGGTAGCAGAATCGATTGCACATTAGTGTGCTATAATGCCTATATGATAAGCAACCAAGCACAGAGCTATTTAATGTAGCCTCTACACTCCCTTCACCAATCTTTGAAGCGGTGTAAGAGTACTCCACTGGTGTTGCTTTGTGCTCCTATAACATTGTCGGGCTCACAATGGAACGTGAAAACAAACAAACAAAAAAAAGGATCTAAATCCTCCTTCCTTATAGAAACCTGGCGCCTACATTACCCACAATGCAACCCAACTGCCGACAGTTCGGTCGGAGATTCAGGTGTGTCACGCTGGTAGCGGCTAATGTAGCCTGGAGCCTCAAGCAGGGATGAGGAGCGGGCTACAGAGGTCTGGTAAACTCTCTTCTCTCTAAATCCACACCCCCAGATTGTTTTCATTTTCAAACTTGTAGTCTTCAGACCCAACTGACTCTGACTCACGTGGCATCACTTGAGGACATTTATCAGATTCCACACAGCTCTCCCTGGGGAAGAACATATGCAGTAATACTCCCCAACACCTGGAAGCAGACTGTGTGAAATGTGTGAAATTGGTGGAGTTCCCCTTTTATATGCTAATGATTATGGTTACAGTATGTTAATCTTCCTATTGAACTCTTAAAAAGTACTCAGGACAAATACTGACTGCTGAAGTGACCCAGTACAAGTTGAAACCTGGTAATAAGATAGACATGATGGTGGCAGTATAGTGAATCATTGAGTCCACCTCATGCTTGACACCACAGTGAAGAGCTGCATGGATTATGGACTGCAATTGAAATTCTTCTGCAGGCTGAATTTTGCATTCAGAAAAGAAAATGAAGTTTGTGATCAATTCTAACCAATCTAATCTAACCAATTGAATGACTTGATTTGCTCATTGACAATAAAGAGAATGACTTGGAGGATTCACAAGACATTAGTCTTAATTTACACCGTTTAGTTGAGGTTCTGTACGATTGACAAGGAGGTTATCTCTCCCTGTTTGTAGTCAGCAGGGCAACTTCAAATCTCATGAACATATTTTTCAGGCATGTTTAGTGGACGGGTTGTTTTTCTGGCCTTAAAGATTTGATGATGTACATTTTGGTGATGATCCTTATCTGAGATGCAGTGGACTTTTGTTTCTCAGGCTGACCTGTGAAAATAATAGAGATTAAGAGATGAAAAAAAGTGTGTTTACAAGAAGTCCTTTCAACTTTATTTTGAAAAAACAGACTCCTTACAAATTCTCTCACATTCAAACGTATGCCATACTCATCATACTCATACCCAACTTCCATACATGGTTCTCTATAATGTAAATGTATTCTTTGCCATGAACACGATGCCACTTAAAAGACCAGATTTATGGCAATGTGGAGGGAAAATGTTAACATTTTTAAGACTTTAAAATTCTGTTTTTTCTTCCCAGCTCTTTCGGGAGGTACGAATAATGAAAGGCTTAAATCACCCTAACATAGGTAAGGCACATGCATGCATACATACATACATCTCAGTGGGCTTTATATTGTGTGCTGAGTTTGCATCCGTGCATGTGTGTTTTGCTTCCATGTGTGTGACCAGACGGAAGTATAATGTTTTGAATAAGCTTAGAGCATTCGTTGGCCGAACGAACTGTAGCAAGCGAGGTCTCAGGCCTCATATAGAGGTCACGGGGTTGGATTTTCTAAAGCTGAAATGCCATATGGTTCAAAAACCCACACAGCATTAGCTGTTCCTTGGTATTAAGACAGACAGGCAGACGGCTGTGCTATTATTTATACTGTGAGCAGGATTTGTTAATATATATTTGATTTTAATCTGATTCTGTTTTGGGCTACAGTGCAGCTGTTCGAGGTGATTGAGACTGATAAGACCCTTTACCTAATCATGGAGTACGCCAGTGGAGGTGGGTACATCGGCCGTCACGTCCAGGAAATACTATGAGTACAAATGATGCAGAAGGTTAAAGATTTGCTGGAACTGCAAGAAATTCCTATGTGTGTCATCAGTATGTGGATTATTTTACAGTTTAGTTCCTCCATTTGGATGCATGGTAAAACACAGTGGCTGAGGGTAAAATTGCAAAAACACTGGTACATTTGAGGGTTTTTTTCCTCCATAGCTGAAGTACGGTTTAAAGGAGTAGTTTGACATTTTCGGGAAATACGTTTGTTTGCTTTCTTTCCGAGACTTAGATGATCAATACCACTTTCATGTCTGTGTGCAAAATATACTGTAAAGCCAGAGCCAGGAGGCAGTTAGCTTAGCTTAGCAGAAACAATTGGAAACAGGGGGCTCTGTCCATTAACAGAATAATATGTACAAACAACGTGCGTGCAAACAAATGGATTATTTTACCACAATGGTGGATTGCGAAGCTCCCTACATGGCTCTGGGTTGCTCCCCCCTTCCCCCGCTGGCAAACCAAATCAAATCAAATCAAAACCAAACCAGTCATTGCTGGTTGGCGTAAAACGCATCATTACTGGTGCCAAAGCGCGGGAATGTCGCCACAGACACTAGATTTAAAAACTCTTTATACAGAGAGATTTACCTAAGCTTAATCATCATTGTGTGAACTCGTTTTGGTAAGCGTTCATTTATATGTAAAAGTCTCGCCCTCTAGCTTTAAACACTCTAATGCAGCTGTTCCTTTCTTTTTGCTTCCACTGGTGTCATTTATGGTTCTATTTGTGTCCATTTCTCGTCACCAATCCCTTTTTTCTGTGTTCTGGCCCAAACCATATCGTTTACTCACTGTGACCTTGGAGAATGTCACAGACACAGTTTCAAATGTGGCTTTCTTTCAAGCCCATGTTACTTTAAGTCGAGGATTAGGTATTAGGGAGTAGTGGTGCCTGAATGTCTGTGAAGATCAAAATGTACTATCTATCTTTATATACAGCTAGTAAGTGTGCATAATATGATATCCAACAATAGTTTGCTGTTAATCCAAAATCTAGCAACTACTCAAACATAATAGTATAAAAGCAACATCTAAGGGAGTGTAGAAAAATATATTGTGAGGGGGTGATTGGTTCAGAAAAGGAATAGGGTTACGTATTTTTTCCATTTTGCTGAGGGGATTGGAGTAAAAATATTTTGGAGAGAGCATGTCTTCCTCATCCCAGATTCATATTTTCTTTTCATTCTTCCCTTTGATTTAAAAAAAAATATTGGTGGTCAACAGGAGGCTCCAAAGAAACTATTAATAATGTTGGAGATGGACTTGAAATTCAACCCCACCCACTTCACCACAGTAATGTTCGCACAGATGATGTCCCTAAGGCGTTCTTCTTCTGCTTCATTCAGAAAAGCTTTTCAGTCATTGAAAAGATGTATTTCTATCTTATATTTCCTGTCGTGAGGGAAAGCTTATGTGGCAGATTGAAAAAGATGGTGTGAATCCATCTAGTCTGAGGAATCAAAGGATGGCACCAAATTTATATAAGCTGATTAATGATATAGGTATCGGGCTTTAACAGTAATGCATAAACACACTTCCATTTGATGCAGTCTGGAGTTTTGATTTAAAAACTATTGTATGAATCTAAATGATCGGTATTTTGTGAATCAGCACAGCTCTGAACATGTCATGTGACAGCATAACATGAAACCTGCAGTACATCCAGACATCATGATTGAGAAGACTGATAATGGCTGGATTTTCTCACTGTTTTGTTATACTGTCGACGATGTATATTGTTTTATGGGAGTGGTGGGTTTTGTTTTACAGTACATATCTTCATTATATGTTTTTGTATTTTATTAGAGTTCAACATTTAAGGAAATACGCTTATTCCCTTCTTGATGAGCGTTACATGAAAAGATTTATACCACTCTCGTTGTTAGCATACCTTAGCAAAAACATTGGAAATGGGGCGAAACTGGCTCAGTTCTGTCAAAAGGTAACAACATTTTACCAAAGATAAAGGTTATGCTATCTGCTCTTGTCTGCATAGCCCATCGTAAGTTTTGCTGAGCAGCAGCTGGTGTCACAAGCGGCTGCCACATGTGATAATAGTGGTATAATGGTAATTATTAAAATGTAGTTTAACAGTAGCACAAGTAGAGGAGACTCATAATGCCAGCAAAAACACACAGTAATGTCAGTTACACAAAAATATCTACCTAAACCTTTCTAACATTAGCTCATTTTAGCCACCGTAAGCTAGTGGTCATAGCAGCATAACCCCTGAGAATACTGAACTGAGCAAAGGTGCATTTTATTGCTTGTGAATTCAAATTTTACATTTTTTAAAAGAAGAAGGTGTTATTTTTTCCTTCCAAAGGTACATTGTCTCACTTAAATAAAACAAGATATTATGTGTTCATTAGTGAGCTTTAGAGGTGCTTGTGGGCGGATTTTGTTAGCTTTTGACAGAGCCAGGCTAGCTGTTTCCCCCTGTTTCCTGTCTTTATGCTAAGATAAGATAACTGGCTGCAGCTTCATTTTGCGTCGTATTGATCTGAATGTCAAACTATTCCTTTAAGGCTGTGTGCATTCTATGTTTCGCATGCCTACAAGACAAATTTCCCCTTGAGGACAATAAAGTTAAAGTTGACACCTTGACAGCTCTGGTAATCTACCTTTAGTAATATTAATAACTGTATTGATGTGATTAAATTTGATTGTGCATGTCAGCAATATATAATGAAATAATATTATGGCTGCAATGCTTCTGGCTTTATGACCTGACTGATCTGTTTCTGCTGTGAAACTCACAGGTGAAGTGTTTGACTACCTCGTGTCTCATGGGAGAATGAAGGAGGTTGAAGCCAGAGCCAAATTTCGACAGGTGGGAATGCACCGCCGCTTGATGCCCACATTGTACCAGTCCACGCATTTAATTGTCAGCACTTGAGCTTTGTCTGTCTCCTCGTGTTCACAGATTGTTTCCGCTGTCCACTACTGCCACACGAAGAACATTGTCCACAGAGATTTGAAGGTGAGAATGCTCATATGATGTTTTGGGCTGCTTTCAGAGACGGGAGATTAAGGCTAGTCCAAGACTAGGACTTTTTTTTTTTACTGACAGATTACACTGAACAGAAAGTTATAATCTAGGACTAGTCTTAATCAGTGTCTGTGAAAAGGACCCTTTAGCATCTTAATCGCACTCATGAGGAGAGAGGCAGTTTTTTTTACCAAGCTGGGAATGGTAGGAGGCAGTCAGATTATTACATTCCTAAACACACACAGTGACATATATACAGAATGAGTCATGTCCAGTATCTATGTTGTTGGACAACACGCAAGTGCCACCCCCCCCCCCCCATCTGTCTCTCATTCACACTCTCTTTTTTCTTCATCACCACTGCTGTTCTTGTGTCCTCCTACTTTCTCATTCCTCTTTCTCCTCCCCCATCCAACTGTTTTCTCCACTGCTCCCCTCTTCCCTCCCCCACCGTGTTGTTCTCCGTGTACGTCCCTTTTCTGCCCTCCCTCCTCCCTGCTGCCCATCCCTGCCTCCTCCTCCTCTGCATCAATGTATGTATGACTCAGGCGGAGAACCTTCTGCTGGATGCCGACGCCAACATCAAGATCGCCGACTTCGGCTTCAGCAACGAGTTCACGCTGGGCAACAAGCTGGACACGTTCTGTGGCTCGCCGCCCTACGCCGCCCCGGAGCTTTTCCAGGGCAAGAAGTATGATGGCCCCGAGGTGGACGTCTGGAGTCTCGGAGTCATCCTCTACACGCTGGTCAGCGGCTCGCTGCCCTTTGATGGGCAGAACCTGAAGGCAAGTGGATGGGGAGGAGGGACTGTCTGTCTATCCGCCTGAGTGCATTTAGAAGCAGGAGTTCTCCTCAGGGGGTTACGGTAACAGTAATGGGTTTGCAGCTTTTGAAATGCATAGTTTCCATCAACCACCTGATTTAGGCAAGTAAAAAATGTAGGCATGCAGTGCGGTTATTAAAAGCTTAAAAAATCTTTACAAGAAAAATCTATCCTCAGATATGTGTTTTCAGTGTCGGGAATGTGAGTGCACCCCAGTAGAAGTAATTTGTGACAAAGGTTGTAATTTGCCTTTTCAGTAGTCCCACTTTTCTTTAACTTGTCTTGTCCACATCTGATTTAGTTGGCAGTTTTCTACAGTTTGTGTAAACCCCTTGCAAGAAAATAGGCCTAGAGTGGGTATCATTGTCTGTTGCTGTTTTTAACAGAGTTAACATGTAATATGTCTGTATTGCTACTACATTTTTTCAATTCTCACAGGCACTGTAAGACCTCTATATATGACTAAACTCTTTGAGTATGATAAATATGGTATTTTATTACTGAGGAACCGTGTGCCTTATTGAGCATCATTTTGGGGTTGAGTTTGTTTGCTTTGATTTAAATGGTATCTTAAAATATGTGATTACTTCAGTTTACAGTAACAGTGGATGATATGGATGATTTGATTTGATGAGAATTTGACAGAACCATGCCAAAGGCTGCTCTGCCCTTTGGGGTAGCTGGATAAAGTCTGAATCAAATCCAGGGATGTTGTGGCTTCCTGGTGGCTCAGTGTGTGACGTGTAGACGTGGCATCCTGGTTTTGAACGTGGTCCAGGACCTTTGTCTTTCTCCCAGTCTTCCTTATCTTTCTCCTTTTCCAGTTGTCTTCTGAAAAATGTATGTTTTGTTCATATTGGTTGCTTTATGGTGTTCACTGACTAGATAGTTCAAAGACTATAATTATTTTCTTAAAAATACTGCTTGAATCCTACTTTTTTTCTATAACATATATACTATAAAAAGTGTCTCTGAGTTGTGGTTAAAATAGACATTTAAAAGAAAGAAACTATAGTCCAACTGATTTCAGATTTTTGAGGCCGATATCAATATATAAAAAATCTGATAACAATGCATTGGACAACACATAACATTTTTTAAAAGATCCCTTAAATGTATTTTTAAAACCTGCATTAACTAACTGTAAACACAGAATTGACATATCATCACCTTATAAGTTGTAAGTCTGTTTTGGTCTCCACCAACTCCTGTGGGAAATCTGGCTCTTTAGCTACTAAATGCTCCTCTGTGTTTACCAGCTAGTTGCTAACTGTGTCTGTCTGCTGTTTGGTGCTGGACAGCTAGAGTACAGTGGGTTTATAGAGCCTTTGTACCGGAAACTGGAAACAACGTTGCTCGGGAGCAGTGAGAGTGAACCGATACAGTAAAGTTGCAGCCCGTAAAATCAAAACAATGAGCTAAAAGAGGCTAAAAAGCTCTGTAGATGATCATTTTCTGTGGGTTCATCACTACAAGTGGCCCCTTTCACATTACACTTGGTTATTATTTAATCCCTTGTTGATTGGAGCAGCTTTAAAGAATCGTGGCCAAGATATACTGTATACTGACCAGTACATTTTACATTTGGAAAATAAACTCATCAGTGCTCTGTGGTGGACAAACCATATAATGGCATTCCTCTTTCCTAACCAACTAAAACATATGTACAATATATCGGCAATATATTTGCAATAAGCAAACATACCAGCCCAGCCAATCTATCAGTCAAGTCGAGAAGGTAGTGATAGCATTTTGTAGGCCATGCGTATACTGTAATGCTGGAATGAAGCTTGCATACTTCCATGTAAAGTTAGCGGTTATTGATTGCACAGACAGTGTAAGGTGGTTGAGTTGTAGATTGTTGCATTCTTATTCTTATTCCCAAAAAAGGTAACTCTATCCACTCAATTAACACATAAAAGACAAGTATTGCTAGTGTCAAGACTTGCAATGCTGGCCACCAGAAAATCTCTTTGGTATTTCAGTGTGTCATTTAATCTACTGTATTATTTATCTGTTCCAGTTTGTGCATGCACACAGACTGGGATTTAAGTGTTCCATAGCCATTACTCTTTAAAGCCATTCATGTGAGTCTGGGTTTTTTTTTAGTATACCCTAATGCATTATTCTATGTCTTCTCGTTTTTTGCCTGCTGTAATGTTACTGTACCCTGTAGTAGAACCTGGTGCTAAAAAAAATAAAAATAGTATTTTTATTCAAAATCCAGCAGATGGCAATGACTGCCCCCCTAGAGCTCTACCAGAGGGTGGAGAGACAAATGTTTATTTAACCCCTCTCATATCTGACCGCACTCTAGCATACTGCCTGCAGTGAGGGACCTGGGGATTTAAGCTTTTATGCAGCCGACACCATTACATCAGACTGGTCTTATGTTACTTCAGTGTGAAATACTTATATGTAGCGTTGGATATGTTGGAATTGAACGTTCAACCCAAAACAAAGTGATGATTATGAGTGGGGAAGTCTGAGGCAAAATTGTTTGCAGAGTTTGCACATTTCATGTTTCTGTCTCTACTATCAAATCAAGGCTATGAAGCATATGAAGTAACGACTCATGTTAGAGTTGTGAAATATGGTTTTGCAGCTGGCTCCTGGTCTGTGTTTGGCTCGTTTGAAATGTGCTGTATGTGGCCAACAGGAGCTGAGGGAGCGCGTGCTGAGGGGAAAGTACCGCGTGCCCTTCTATATGTCCACAGACTGTGAGGGGATCCTTCGCCGATTTCTGGTGCTCAACCCCGCCAAACGCTGCACCCTAGAGGTGAGAACACACAGCGCATAAGCCGTAGCTTACCTCTTGTGAAATTCAAACACAATTGAAGCTTTGCTGTATTTCTGTTTTTACAGCAAGTCATGAAGGACAAGTGGATAAATACAGGGTATGAGGGGGACGACCTGAAGCCCCATATAGAACCTGTTGAAGACTACAGTGATCCAGCTCGCATAGGTGAGTCAGCTGGGCCACTGTTACTGCATCTGCAACTTGGCTGCTGGCCTGCCTGCCACACTGGTTCAAAGAATGTACTAAGAGTTCGTCACCATAACAAACCTGGTCAATGTAGTCAAGATACAAGATGTTTTACATCACTGTCTCTTCTCTTACAAGTTCTTACCTTTCATATTTGTTGTGCTTCTCAGAGGTGATGGTCGGGATGGGCTTCACTCCAGAGGAAATCAAGGACTCTCTGCTCAATCAGAAATACAATGAGGTCACCGCCACCTACTTACTGCTGGGCCGCAAAGGCGATGTGAGTTCAATAGATCTACCCAATATTTATTTGTTTATATTACGTATTTAGCTGACATTCTAACCAGAGCAACTGGCAATGAATGAAATACCAGGCTGACCTTTTCCTTGATCACCAATGGCACATGCAAAATGACTCATCATTAGGGCGGGGTGTCATTTAACTTATTTCTGTACCGGTACCAAACTTTTTAAATGCATGTGTTTAATGTGGACTTAAAAGAAACAGCCATACAAGAAGCTTGCTTAAATAAAGTACAGGATAATTAGCAAAACTATGTTTTTATTTATTATGTCTTCACACAATTTGATTATCAGCTGTTACATTTTAAATGTGTGCATTGACTTTGCTTAACCCCATGAAAACCTTCTTGATGAAGATTGTAGTCTCTCCTAATTGTAAGCCTTGTCATATTAGCCAGGGACTTTCCTGCATATGGCAATGTCCCTCTGTTATATATGTTTGGGGGGTAGGTTAGTAGAGGGATTTCTGAAGTGTGTGAATCTCTCTTACCCTGTTCCCCACAAGTAATGTTATTAAATGATTATTCTAACTTTAACTTAACCATATCCAGAAAAAATGGGGCTATCTGGATGTACTACAGCCAAAAGGTTGCAAGCAGCTAGATAGAAACACCTCTTCACCTTCTCATCTGCTCTGTCACTGTTCTGGTGCACATATAGAAATATCGAATATGGAGTCATCTGTGGCTAGGATCAAAGGGCTCAATTAGGAGGTGCTAAAATGTGTCAATCTATTGGGGTGGATGGGTGAGGGGGCTGGTCAAGGATAAGAGTATGTTGGAAATAAAGCATGGAAGGGGAAAAAGGGAAAAATATGGTTAAATAATAAATAAACAAGACTAAGAATCTGCATTTAATGCCAACTTGCTTGCTTGAGAGTTTTCAATACGAAGTGCTACGGTCACATCTTAATCAGTGGTTCGATATCCAACCCCTCTTATTAGAACTGTGATTCCAAATTTTAGTTTGGGGGAGATTAAAACCCCTGGTATATTCAATCACCCATTTCACTGTTATACTCAGCTATTCAAACACCTCATTGGGTAACACTTTCTGACACCTTTCTATCCAAAATCACTGTGACGTTATAGGAGGCCAGTGAGGCTCGCACAGCTAGTAGCCTATCCCTGGCGAGGGTACGACCCAGCCCCATCACCAACGGGACCAACAAGCACTCCTCAGCCACTGGCTCCTCTTCCTCCTCCACCTCCTCCTCCCATAGCAAGACCCAACGTAGTGCCTCCACCTACCACAGGCAGCGACGACACAGTGACTTCTGTGAGTCTCTTCTCTAACTTCATTCGTTTTCTAAATAAAAAGCACTTGTGAGTCTGCTTTAATCAACTGATAATATTCATGTCTAAAGACTTGCTCTCATGAGTTGTTACGAAAAACCTAACTAGTGGTGATGTGCAATATGGAGTTTCAGAATAAAAATATCCTCACCTGGGGTCTCATAACTGGAGAAATGGAGCTTATTTGGATATTTTTTTATAACATAGGGCTGTGACTGGCTGAATGGATGGGTTATATCTTGCATAACCCACTGTATATGCAGAATATTCTTTATATGAGTCTCTGTGTGTGTGTGCTCTGCTGTCCTCCACAACAAAGGCGGGCCCTCCATGCCCGTCATGCACCCCAAACGGAGCCCGACCAGCACTGGCGACCGGGAGCTGCGGGAGGGGCGAATGCCTTCACGTAAGGCCAGTTGCAGCGTGATGGGGAGCCACAGCCTCCCTCCCTCCAGCCCAATGGTCAGCAGTGCCAACAATCCAAACAAGTCTGAGATCCCAGACCGCCGCAAAGACATGACTGCCACCACGGTACGTGGCAGATGTCCTCCCTAAGGGAGGAGACTGTGAATCTCAAATTCTGTTCTTGAGGCATTAGACTAAAGGGGCCCAGGGTTTTGCTACAAGGACCCTTGAGCTTTGAAACAACATAGCTGAGGAGCTTTGGCCGGCATAAACATCAACACAAATATATGATTTTTAATGATATATTTAACCAAAAAACTGTAAAATTGTTTTACAAAAGGACAATGCAACTAAATTGGTACTAGTAGAGTAGTTAGTAGGGAAGTAAAAAAAATATTAATATATTCTTCGGATATGAACGGATTGGATACGAACAGCATCTGAATCTTTGCAGTAATTTCTTCTGGTAATAGTACCAGATTGACACAATTTGACAAAAAGTGTCTTAGTCAACATCATTCACACACTGCTAAAATCAGCTGAACTTGTCCCCCTTGCCACAGTGATATCAGGATCTCTGATGTCCCTCAAGGATAAATGTTCATGAATCCATTTAGAAATCATAGAAAAAAGGCGCTGCTTCCACTTGCACCATCTACGGGGGAGGGGGGCATTGTTTTTTTTTTCACTGACCTGATTGTGCAATAATTATGCTGTTTCGTTGGTAGGCTTGGCTATCGAAACAAAAAAGGCGCACTCAGTCTCCTCACAACATGATGTCATCAAACATTACCTAAATGTTTAGCATGACCCCCCCAAAGTTTAACCCAAGTCGGCACCAATGGCTGCTTCTCATTTCATTTCATTTTATTTATTGTACAGGAAAAGTTTTAAAGTGAGACCACAGTTAATCGGGCCTGACTCAGTTAAAAAACTGTTTTCCAGCAGGTTCTAACATAATCATCAGATTCAGACTTTTTCTTCAGTATCAAAGTAATCCTGGTGATTGTTCCCTGTACAGTGTGGACAGGAACAGCTAGCGGGCAAATCAGCAGGACTTTCCATGATGCAGATGATGCACATTTGTAAAAATGTAAACAAAAAGCACTGAGGTGTAGATTGTTTTAAGTTTGATATTCAGAGATTCAGTGAGGTTCATCTTCAAAAAACTTCACCAGATTAGTTGTGCATTGCAGGAGAAAGCTTGACTGATATTACACAGCTGTTATTTTTACCTTATTTTTCCGATGCTTTTTGTGCATTTTGGGAGCAGCTTAACTTATATACATGTACATATACATGAGTCGAAAAAGATTTACATCAATGAAAACGAGTGAAAATTTTTTTGAACAACTTCTGGTATGGTCCTGCCCACTTCCAGTATAAATACAAATATTATATTTTGTAAAACAGATAGTAGCTTTGTTGTACACCTCTAGTATTTAGTTACAGTGACACTGCTACTGTCACTTTGTTAACATTCATATTTTGAGACGTAGTCCTTGTGGTTACTGAATGTGACACTGTCACAATGTGTAGTGGATTTGGTTCCACTGAATATTCCAGACTCTTACAGTAGATAATATCGGCCTCTAACCCTCTCTCTGTAGAATAACATTCCTGGAAGCGCCATGACACGCCGGAATACATATGTGTGCACAGACCGCTCGGGCGCTGACAGACACTCTCTTCTGCAGAACGGGAAAGACAACAGGTACCATTTTGTGTCGTAGGCTTTAATATTCATCTTTCTCAGTACAGATCTTTAATGGTAGATTATGCAAGTACCAAGTGTTTGGAGCCACATCAGCACATATCATATGGATCTGTTGTCAAACCAATAGCATAACGTCTAAAATCATACATTAACTTTAAATGGTAGGTGAAAGATGGATGCTCCAGTCATTCTGCCTGAAAACCTTTAATTTATAGGTAGCAGTTGTCGCCTTCAGCTGTTCTGTTGTTAGGAGGATGTGTGAAAATCTGAAATAGAACTTCCCGGTACATATTGTGTCTTGGAACCTCCCCGGCTGAGTTCCTACAGTTCTACTAAGATTATGCATCTTCAAACGCAGACATATTTCTTCCATCTTGTTAGCTGTAAAGCACTAGAAGCTAGCAGTACTGAAAGCCAATGGTGTGTAGAGATATACCACATTCTGTTGCTGATGCCAGAACCTGGGGAGAGCAAATTTGTGTGAAAGCTTTAAACCAAAAAAACCCATAAATACTTCAAACAGTGCTGCTTTTTACTTAAAGGGTTTTTATCCAATGAAATTATGAACTGTGCTATTTATGCAAAAAGTATTGAAATGCTGAATTTATCTAAACAAAGTATATGCATTTAAGAAAACTAGAAAATGGTTTAAAAAAACAAACAAGATGGGCTAGCTTGTAATGTTGGAGAAACTAGCAAGAGACCGCTTGATAGATTTGGCCCTAATGAAAAGATTGGATGGGCTTATTAGAGGCCTGCGACAGCCACAGATATCGGATTAAAAAAAACCAACACATTTCAGGGATTTCTTTTTTTCTCTGCAGCTCCCTGGGCCACCGCATGCCTGCGGCGTCTCCCTCCACGCTCAGCATTGCCGGGGCCGGAGCCGCCTCCTCCTCTTCCTCTTCGGACCGGTGCCGCCTGACCCGAGGCTCAACCATCCGCAGCACCTTTCACGGGGGTCAGCTGAGGGACCGCGGGCCCCCGGTCTACTCAGCCCCACCCACTTCGCCCACCTTGTCCCACCATGACGCCAGCCCTCTGCCCCACGCCCGCACCAGGGCAACGTCCAACCTCTTCACTAAGCTGACCTCGAAACTCACTCGCAGGTAGATGCATGCCACATGTCACCTATCACATCGGGAAGACCAGGTCACGTTTGTGACCAGAAGAATGCCACGTTTTGTCACTATATAGTTCTTGATTAGGTGTGATAGACCGAAAGTCTTCTCATGGACTAGAAAATACTCCTATTTAAAGATTTTACATAATCCCTTTAGTAACTTTTCTGTCTGAGAGTTCAATGAGAAGATGTCTGAAAGTGGTATCAATCTTCTCATCTAAGGATCTTAATTTATTAAGCTATTGTTATGTTCAGTTGCTTCCTACCTCTGTCCACTCAGCATAGATTTTATTTTATTTCGGGTTCCCACATGTTCTTGTCCGATCATAGGGAGCAGGGCACAAGGGCCCTGATGTTTGCATTCTTTGTTTTTGGTAGCTTTTCATTTTTGCAATTTAGGATTTGAGGCTAGTTTTGCTGTTTCGGCGAGTATAGGCTGCTATAAAGCACATCAGCTCAAATATAAAATATGTCTTCAGAAGACTAGAGTCACAGTAAATCAAACCGAGAACACCAAATACATCATGCGTACTTGTGGCGTTCTTCCTTTCAGCTTGAGCACAGCCTGGGTATGGATCCATGCTTATCAGAACATTTTAATCACGCAGGCCTTTTGGCAAGCCCTTCTGTGGCCCTGGATTATCCTCTGCTCCCCTCTCCCTCTCAGTCGTCATAATCACACATGTCTAATCTTATCAGACCTCAGCTTTATCCCTGCCAATCAGCTCCCGTGCTGCGCTCTTTTCCACCACTTGTTCTCCTGTGATTCAATTATATTCTCTCTTACCCCCCAAACCCCACCCCCTGCTCTTACCCCATATTCCCTCTTCTTCTCCATCTTTATCTCGTTGTGCTTTCGCCTGTCATGGCATCAGGGTCAACCTTGACCCTTCCAAGCGCCAGGGCTCAAACAAATCAGTCTCGGGTTGTACTCTTCCACAAGGATCAAAAACAGTTAGTAAGTTCCCATTGTCTCTCGCTTCTTTCTTGTCTGCCTGTGCTGCCCCATCTGTCTGCGTGATCACACGGGAATTAGCTCACCTCCATAAATGCCTGCCTGACTTTTTTATACCTCCGTCTATGAATTTTTGCTTGTGTGCATGCCTTGTTAACCATCTTCATGCTGTCACAGCCCGAAACACTTGGTTTCAAGCATGGTTGCAATCAAGGAAGGTTCATTTGGTTTTTACTTTTTGACTTTTATAACTGTTTTCCAGGATCAGAGTCATTGCCAGGAGAGACTGGTGCATAAATGTGCCCTTACAAATGGTGTTTTATGTTTTCATTTTGTGTCTGTGGTTGATGGGTTGAAAGTCATTGAATGTTTATTCCATGTATCATGTTCAGAAGAATGGATGGGAATGTGCAGTACTATGCACAGAAGTGATTAAAGGTCAAAGGACTGCATTTATATCTGCATGCTTTAAAAATTGTGAGTGAGAAAACAGAAAAGTGCATTCCGGTAAGGTGAGGACACACTGTTCTGCACCTCAAGTGTTTGTTGTTGATGCTTGCTTGCTCTCACTGTATGATATCCACGGCTGATTTCCATCTAAACTGAGAGTTGTGGGTTGATCATAAGGCTCGTTGTGCTCTAGTAGTGGATAACCTCTTATTCTGCCTGTTTGTTGTAACAGGGTCACAAATGAATCTGAGGGAATCAGGAGATTTGCGATCACAAGGTCAGTACACGTGTTCCCAGCTGCATTGATAGCGCTTAGAAAATAAATAGCTAGTTCATTTCTGTCTTCAAGTATGAGAGTAGCAGCCTCAGTCCAATGCCTGAACATTTTTCTGATTCTGGTCTCCCCCTAGTTGCCATCTACCTGGGTATCAAAAAACGTCCGAGCCCCGGGCCGTCGGACGTGGCTGGGATCTGAGAGGCGGTGGGCGGCGGGACCCTGCGGAGGTGGTACTGGCTCTGCGGGAGGCGGCGCTCGGATGTGGCTGCCAGGTCCACCATGCCGGCCCCTTTCTGCTCTCCTGCACCTATGGCGTGGCAGGGGGCCGCGTGGTTTTCGAGGCCGAGGTCTGCCATCTTTCCACGGGAACCTCCGAGACTTCTAACGGGGTGCGCTACACGCGCCTCTGGGGGGCACCGCTAGCTTTTCGGGACATTGCCACCCAAATCTCCAAGGACCTTGAACTTTGAACGGAGGGTGTGTTTGCGTTCCAGTATGTGTTTTTGTGCGAGTGAGTGTTGATGTGTGTGCGCAAAGGGAGGGGGTGGAAATAATAGAAGAAGACAAATAGCAGAGGAGGGGCTAGGGGCTGGACCCGAGAGAGAAAAAAAAAGCAGACTTCTCCTTATGTCTAACATGACTACCCCCGCCCTGCACACCACACACACACACACTCACACACAGATACACACACACGCCTGACCCGTAAGTCACACAGACTGAAGCACCCCGTCCACCTATTCACCCCACCCAGCTCAGCCAACATCTTCACTGACCAACTGCACCCACTGGACCTGGATCAGATGGAGTCTAGTTTAATATTTTTTATTGCTACTCTAGCCATAATGACTCTTTATTTAGCTATTTATTGCTCTGTTACTTTCACCACTACAGAAAAACATCTCTTGTGTATCGGACGCCATTGACCAGCCAGTCCTTTTTTTTAAAAATAGTTATTTTATATGTCACCTTTATGCACACCGTTTAGTATTTTATTCCTTACCAATGACGTGATTATCTGCTGACTGTTCATCACCTGGGGACAATAACATGCACAAACATGGAGATGGTCCAACTCAGTGATCAGATAAGCAGCCACAGAGGGTTGCATTGCTTTGATTCGTGTACATACAGCAGTGACGACTGCACTGGATTAAGGTCAGTGGCAGACCAGGCTTGACAGGTCTTTGGAACAGCCTATCAGAGGCTGACCTGGAATACAAAAAGCCAGTGACATCTTCCACATCATGGTAGAGTTGTCGCCTCTCAATCACATTACTTTCTCCGCATGGGACTAGCAGAAATGGAAAATGTAGCTACATTTTTCTTTTTTGAGAAACAAACCCCTTGGTTAGAAGATTTTTCTTATGCATATGAGAAGAAGAGAACATTTTGGTGCAGTAATGCCATGCTCCATTTAAAATTTCTTGCTACACTAATATCAATATGAAATCAATACAGCTGATTTGGTTAAATATTATAAGGTTATAGTCATTGAAAACTTTTTCTATCCTGGCTCTCTAGACGATTGAATAGAGAGGCCTGCAAAGACTACACGCGCACATGCTGCTCTCTGGTTGGCTGGATTCATTGTCTGTCAGAGCTGGTCATCCTCAGTAAAACTTCGTCAAAGCATTTGGATTTTTCAACATCCCACCCCCGTTTCATCCCTTTACCCTTCTTCAAAAGCATTGTACTGAAGGCATGACGGCAGAGACACATACTTGAGAATATCTTACTAACTTGAAGCCCTTAGCCGTTGAAATCTTTCAAGGTGATTAAAGCGAGCGTGAGGGACAAATGGGGTTTGTCGTGCAAACCTTGCCCTTGAAATCTGTCAGTTGTCCCACCACAAAATAACAGATTCTGGTTTATTTTCAGTGCAATGCCATTCTTTGGTACTCTTTTGTGCCATGTGATCTCACCTCAGCCATCATCTCAGTATGTTGATGGGAAACACCAAAAGCAGATCAGCCAAGCAGCGGAACCTCTCAGATTACGCGCTCACCTTTACACACACAGGGAAACACACACTTCCAAATGTCCACCCTCTCCATTTTGTGGTGCAGTGTATAAACTGGTCTGTCCATTATTGATGACCGTGGGCTGTGGGGATCAGGGGGGAGTGTTCTGAATCTGGAGAGGCACGGTGAAGGCAGTGTGCACAGTGTTTTCTTTTTGTTAGTCCAGTTGCCTTTAAAGTGAACAACCCCTGGCGCCTTCATACAGTACATATTTGATGTATAAAAAAAAAGAGAGACGGAAAAAACTGAGAAAGCTTTCTATTCTCCCTCCCTGTTTTTAGTGAATAGCGTACTGTGATATTTACGTAGGCTACAGAGATCATGTTCTTTGGCTGCTGATTTACTGTTAATACTCTCTCTCAGTTGTGGCTTTGCTCATGGTGACCCAAAACACGCCGCTACCCCACCTCCATTTCCTTTCCCACCCATCACAAACCCCCTACATTTAACAGGGACGCCAAGCTTAGCTGTCCACCACCTTTGTATGTACCACCTACTTTTTTCTATCGTCACAATGAGCGTTTAGCGTTCCTCGGCTCCTCATTTGAGACTCTGTTTTCTCACAGGGAAACACTCAGCCATCATCCACACTCTCACATTGTAGACCCATGTATGACATCTTCTCAGTCCTGTTTGGTGTGTGCTGTTTCATGGAGCCCAACAGGGGAGACGGGTGTTGACCTGCCCTCCTCCTCAGGGTGATAAGCAGACACCAATATGGACACCAGGAGTCTGTCCTAGTCCTTTCCCTGGACGTTTCTCAATGTGGTGTATATTAGCATTAGGTAATATAGACCTCAATGCACTTTGCTTTGACTTGAATCAGCTCCTTCCAGTGTACCTGTATAGGTAATATCCAGAACTTGCCACTGGAGGGCGCCAATGTCTTAAATGTGAAACACTTCAATTTGTGGATATTTGCACAGGTACTTTATTTATTTTTTAGAATAATATCATTTAAAAAAACAGGATTTATATCAGTCAGTTGATGGCTGTATATAAAATATATGAATATAGTATATATCTTAGAGCTCAAGGTTTATTTATAGCTAGAGCAAGGGAAGTAATTCTAGTTTAAAGCAGATTCTGTCGGTGACAATGGGGAACAAAACCAACCTGCATTCTTGCATGACTTCAGAGTTTGGGTTTTAGGGGAAAAAAAAGAAACATGATGCACACCTAGGATTGGAAGCTTTGTGAAATGCAGACAAGATCGTTTTTAGACACGAATTGATACAAATACATGGTGCTAAATGTAGCACCAGGTCCCTCCCCCTATCACAAAAACATACAGGAAGGGTTGGGTGAAATACAGGGACTTCACTCCACCATGTTTGCTAGCGGATAGGTTCAGTACACTCAAGAGGGCTTCTGAGTTCTTAGAAGTATTTCGATATGCCATGAAATGTAGTGTAAGAAAAATGTTCAGTTTTAGATCCAACAAGGACACTTGCTTTGGGAATAAACTGTGCAGTTTGGTTCTATTTTAACTTGAATTTACAACAATCCCAATAAGTCCCTGACATGTCGAAGGCCCTGGGTTGCATTCAAGCCATAGAAACGTAATGTCACTGTCTCCTTTTAGAAAAAATGAATCAGGTTGTTTGCGAAGCATTAGAGTGGAAATAACTGAAGTGAAATGGGCTAAAAAGCAAATAACTTTGTGTAAAACAACTCACTCTTAGTATAAGATAGATGAACATTGTCTTAAGGTGGAATCTACTGTGAAAAATCCTTGAAAAGAGTTTTGTTGCCCTGAGTGTTGAGTAAACACGTGTATACCTGCTCAGAGACCTGCTCAATGTGTGTCACTGGTCTGGTTTAGATGGTGGATGGCACAGTATTAGGACCCCAGGGGGCTCAGTATTTAACATGCACTGTCATTTCAAAACTGATTTTGGAAACAGTTGATGTTATATGCAAACGAGACTGAAGAAGACACACAGTTTGACCTGTATGAGTAATTTTACACTGCTCTACTGTTGAATTCCTCCCCTCAGAAACAAACTGTAAACTGAGATCGAGTGGTTGTGGTAAATAAGGAGAACGTGGAGCTGAAGATTAATAAAATTCACTGATGTTGGCATTTTTTCCTTTATTTTGGTGTCTTGTTTTTATAGTTACAACATACTATCTGAATATTTGTTAATAGCTTTTGATCATCTGGCAAGATGAGCATTAACGTGTGAAAAATCAACTCGAAAATAATCGGTCTTGGCCTTAATGTTCCTTTTAAAATTGTTATTTCCAGTTTCACATGCTGCAACACAAAAGACCAAAATGGTTCATTTAGTTGTTTCTTGGGGCAATTTTTTATTGAGCAGTATGAACAGCTTTAATAATCATTACTTTTTATAACAAAAAGTAGGTGATGCCACATCTGCTAGGCAAGCCCAGCTCAGTGGAGGCTGATCCCAGGATGTTACCAACCAACATTGGAGAACGTGGAAAAAAAGAGTCAAAGGACGGAGAAAAGGAAAAAAAACTGAAAGGAAGAAAAAGAGGTGAGCAGAGTCATGAGTCTCTTGGTGAGCGGCTGTTTCTTCTGCACGCCCGTCAGCTGGCTCGATTGCACATGAATGGTCACGAGAAAAATACAAGATTGTCCCTCTTTACTTCTGGGCGGGGATCATGCTGTCGATGGCCTCTCCCTTCTCCAGCTTCTTCTCCATCTCCACCATCAGCTTGACACCATCAACCACCAGCTGGACCTGCTCCACCTCGGAGGAGCCCAGACGATCGGCGTTGGAAATGTCAAACACACCACCCACGGAGGCAGTGTCCACACCACCTAAAGAGGACCAAGGACGTGGTATAAGACACAGATTAAACATCACACCCTCAAGCTCAGAATGCTGTAGAATCTCTGTAGAGATGTCAATGGACCTGCTGATCCACAGGCGTACAAGCTAAAGAATGAATATATTTGTACCTGTGCCGCGCTTCTGCAGACGCAGCCTGGTGAGGATCTCTTCAAATTTGGCGTGTGTGCTCAGCTTGGGCAGCTTGACGTGGACGCCGCCACGCAGGCCGGTACCCAGGTTGGAGGGGCAGGTCAGGACGTAGCCAAGATGCTCGTTCCACATGAAGCCGTGGTTGTGCTTCTTGAAGATCTCCTCAATCTGGCAGATAAGAAAGAACAAGAGTCAGAGGAACATCCAGCAGCAATCCACGCTACTTTCACTCGTGGCTTGTTTTGACCTGTTATTAATGTGTACCTTCTGCAGGCCAACGCAGAAACGCCTGAAGACCTCCTTCATGTTGCCGCCCTTCTCCATGGCAATGACACGCAGGTGATCCTCCTCGTTCACCCAGACCAGGAAGGTCTTGTTGTCGTTGTGCCTGGATGGAGATGGATGCAAAGGATCAACATACGGTAAAACACCCACGTGATGCAGAGACATAATGAAAGTGCAACTCCATACTGAGAGTTTTGAAATTTGTTTTCACAGCTGGACTGCTGACAATTATTGGTGATGCTCACCAGATGCCTCTGGCGTCAGGCCAGTCGCGGGCCATACCGGCGCAGGTCAGCAGGGGAGAGACGGGCTTGTCAAACAGGAAGTGATCATTGATCAGCTGCTCCTGCTCGGCATCAGTCATGGACTTCAGGGGGTAGTACTTTCCCTTGAACTCGCCATCCAGGCTGGTCAGAGCTGGAGAGACAGACGTACAGACGATTGAATGATTCCTTGTTGGGTTCATTACTGTATATTCCACCTAAAATTACACTTTCCATTTCTTGTGAACACCCTATTGTTTGGGAAATGCTTTGCTTACTGCCCAACCCTTTCCATACTTCTCAAACTATTAGTTGCTTACCCTCAACAGACAGCTTCTCAATAGCTCTGCGCTCTCCACGGCTGTTGTGGGGGGGCAGGGTGAATCCCTTGATGCTGCGGCCAGTACGAACACGGCTGGACAGAACGTAGTTGGGGTCCAGGTCGTCACCACCCTATGACAAATGTTTATTACAAAGTGAAACAAAGGCCACAAATGTAGGACACTTAGCATCATCATCATCTGATTAGTTTGTTTTTGTCTATTTGAAGGTGTGCAAATCAATTAAATTAGTCAGTGCCGGGTTTGGTTTAACATCTGAAAGCCTTATAAAGTAAGTGTTATGTTTTCGCTAGTTATTTGTATGTTTCTAAGAGTGTCTGCTCTTTGTTGAAAACTGGGGAACTGCACCTTCAGGTTCTCGAAGTTCAGGTCGGTCTTGTGCTTGTCAGTGGGCTTGTATCCACCATGACGGTCGGAGATGATGGGGTCAAGCAGATCCTTGAAGACCTCGTAGGACTCCTCATCACCAGCAACGCAGCCAACAGTCATGATGAAGGGGTGACCTGAAGATGGGGAAAAGAGGAGTTAGAAGATGGGAGGGAAGATGATGAAAAGCTGACAAGTATTCAATTTTCATTTAGTAGATCTATGTGTCTGAATGATTTAAGGATTCATAAAGATTTCTTTGTCTAAATTGAATCTCTGGTCTCACCGGGGTTGTCCACACCAGTCTGGATGACGTCATCCAGGGTGTAGCCACTGGGTGTCTGCTTGTCCCTCATCTTGCCATACAGCTCCTTGGTCAAGACCTTGGCCATATGGTTGTTGTGCTTGGACAGGTCAGGGAACTCCTCCTCAACTTTGTAGTTGAGTTTGAAGTTGTTGTGGGTGTTTCCGAAAGGCATGATTGCTTTCTAACACTGCAAAGAGAAGGAAACACATATAAAGCAAACTTCAACAGAGGCTTGGGATGATCAACAACCAATTCATCCCAACCTGACACTGTCTGTGAAGGTGATCTGAATAGCCACAAAAATTCTTCAGCATTTGGAGATATGGGATACTCTGTAAGACAGCTGCAGCGTATAAGTGGTGTCGTCAGAAGAATCCTGGTAACAAGTGACACTCAATTCTCGACGGCTCAAATGTCCAGTTGAAATAGAGCTGGGGGAGGAGTGCGTGTTGGCTGGGTATTTTTAGCATCAGCACATCTGACTGTATACCCGTTCTTTAAAATGTCCTCACTATATACAAGTTGCATTTTAATTCTCTTGGCAAACGCACAACCCCAGTGTCGGGTTTATATCTGGTTAACTGCAACACCCAGTTCTCCAATTCACAAGTTGACACATAAAGACGCATGAAGAAGTCTTTGCTGGTCATGTTTTACATGCGTATTCCCTTTGAAAACACTCTGCACCTTCTTTGTATCACACTTGTATCGCCGCTCACCCAACAGATTAAAACACTTAGTGCATCACTTGAAGTTATCGCTATGCTGAACTCCTGACAGAAGTCTGAAAAGCTGCAGAGGCATCCCTCCAGCCCACTCCACCATGATCCAACAAGGTCTGCTTACTTCTAATTATCTATAAGAATATACATGTTACCTTGCTTTCATACGCAGATCACCTGAATAATGAAAGACTGACGCATGCAATGACGCACTTGTGACATAACATGAAATGTGATCTGTAGTGAACTGCAATGTAGCATTTTGGAAATAAGCCATATTGGTTTATGAAATTAACATTTTCCATGCATTAATCACTGCTAAGAGCAATTGTCTTGCTATCTTTAAGCCCAAAAACCCATTTTAAAAGTGCGACTCTTGAATGGCCTTCCAGGGCCTTCAGACAGTCTCTTCAATGTCTCAAACTGTGAAGCACCTGTCCACATAAATCACGGTCCAAATGAGTGCACCATTTGCAGAGAGCATGACTATATGAAGTGATACAAGTTAACAATACAACAGCAATGCAGGTACTGCTGTGCTAAAGCATCATGTTCATGAATATTTTCAACATCAATGAGAACAATCTGACAAAAATTCAATGACCTCTGATACCCAGCAGGTCTCGTTTTTCCGCATGGATTCATACATCCCAGATTTGTTGCAGATTTATCCCTTGATTTCATCACGGACTTTCATTCCAAAACCCTCCACTGCAGCCAAAAGGAGTTAATATTTGCCGTTCTAAATGTTTGGATGGTTCTTCAAATCCTCACGTCTCCAAATATCTGCTCCTCCTTCTTTAACCCACAACCCGCTGTGATATTTCTTTACCTGCACACCAGACAAGAACAGAGGTAACAGTCCTTGGGATCAGATCCTGTTCAACACAGCCAAAATAGGGGTCACCCAACTCTGGAGGTCTTTGCTCCCTGTTTATATACCAGACAGACACTCAGCCATTGGCTTGTCCATTTTAGTGCCTGCTGCGCCCTCATTGGCCAGTTCCTCTGTACTGATACTCTGAACAGTTTATGAAAGGGACGCATTTACATCTCAGTCATCCAAGACGGGTACTGCTGCTGTTACCCTCACCCCCCTCACCCCTTTCACCACCCCTCAGCCACCCTTGGCCCATACATAGCGCCAGTTGGACGGTGGGAGTATTTGAGAGGGGAGGGGCGGGGGGTCACAAGGGTGGGTGAGGGGTGGTGTTGGGGGCGGCTGAACCAACCGAAAAAAGCTGAGCTTCACTTTTGCCAAGCATGCCGTGGAGATCAGGGGTCCTTGTGTCAGGCGTGAAGGTTGGAAAGAGTTCCTATTCTTTTCACTTATCAAATGGCCGCCATGCAGAAATGCTGGCCAAAGAAGCATTTTATCCACCAGACGAGAGTCATCAGTCATCAGAGTTATCTCTGACTGATATCTGGATAGGAGGATTGCGGAATATGCTAATCCTAAATGGCTAACATTTGATGGATACGTCCTTGATGATGAGTAATGGCCCCCTGAAGCAGGATTGGTCAGTTTTGTATGAAAAGAAGGGATACACTATATTCAACAGCAGCAGCTAGATGGGGAAAATTGTTTCATGAACTGGCTCGAGGTTCAAACAAAAAGGAAGAAGAACACACACGTGGTTTGCAGCAAAATATAGTATAATTTATTAAAGCATACTATTTACATAAATAAATCAAAGTTATGTGAAAACTCAGTGAAATCAGTAATGTAGGTGGGTGCATGGATGCGTAAAGACTGCTGTGTGCCGAAAACAAACAAGGCAAACCAAACGATCAAACACAAGGACTGAGCAAGCCCGCTTTACAGGTTTCCCAGCCCAGCAGCCCAGGTGAACCTCCTCTCACAGCTCCTCCCCTTTCAGGAAGCAAGCCAAGCAGAGTGGGGAAGCAGGCGGGTCATCACAATTGTCACTTGCTTTTCAGGAGCTCACGCTGACGGTTTTCCGGTTCTGACGAAAAGAAGTGAAAGGAGCGAGTGTGGTCATGCTAAGTTTTTTCGTGGCTTCCACATTTTCTTTTGAAATATAACATCAGTGCTGTGAATCAGAAAAAAAACCCCCACAGGCTTGTTTCAAAACACAGAACTTCCCCAAATGCCAAACTACTCATTTGCTTTAAAAGAGAAAAGGAAGAAAAGAAACAATACAATACAAAATACAAAAGCATACTTCCCACATGTCACCAATGAGCTTCCACCTCATCTTTTCACACATTTAGAAAAGAAATATACATTCCCCACTTGAGGAAATGTTTTTCTGCCCTGTTACATTCTTTCATATGCAAAGAGGAGTTTTGTAATCGTAGAGGGTTATACTTTATCACTTTTTGGAATAATGTTGATTTTTTTTTTGCCATCGAAAAATATCATAAAGACAATTCCACATTTCTCTCACACAGACTCAACAAAAATAAAAACCAAAAAGTGTTTCATTTTTGTAGGGCTATTTTATTGGATAGCATTAGATGTGTGTTGCTGTGCTCACCCCTTCTATGTTGACCCCCCTACAGAGGAATCTACCTCAAAACAGCCATGACTCTTAATTGGTCAGATGGGGATACTGACTGTTAGATGGAATGTTGAGGAGGAATCTTTGACATTAGCTTCATTAGCTCCCTTCTTCGAAACTGTATTCTCTCAAATGTCTCACACTATTTTACCACTGCTTATCCTCCGCAGCTGCTTCAATACAGTTTTATCCAGAAGAATTGAAGGGCATTTTCATTCCATGCAACTTGCAGTATTTCTTTTCTCTGCTTTGATTATTTTTGGGGGCTTTGTGCCTTTATTTGATGGGAACAGCTGCAGAGAAACAGGACATGTGGGAGAAAGAGAGGGCATGCAGCAAAAGGCTGGTTCGCTGTGGTAAGGACTAAGCCTTGGTTCACGGTGCGCATGCTCCACCAGGTGAGCTACCAGGGCACCCTGCAACTTGAAGGGCTTTTGTTTTTTGTCGCGGTCGATGGCTTCAATTCAAATGTGAGCCTTACTATTTTAAAGCTGCAATCTGTGATCCAAATGTTAACAAAAGCAGCCTCCCGCTATCAAACGTTTGGAGCCTGCTTTCACTCTGAATTTAATTGACAGGTCTTTTATAGAGACAAACACAAGACAATAACTAAATCTAAGTTATTCATGTTTTGTTGCTTTATTAAAGGTTTGTTGAAACCACCAATGATTGTTAATGCAGAAAACCTGGCCTATGTTACGATTGGTTGATAAATGCTCAAAATGCTTATTTTTCATAATTTAGACTAACTTTCCACTTACATAAGTAAATTAAATTCAATAACTACAGATTGCCCAATAATATAAAGATCAGAACAGCCTGCTATCTTAGTCGGAAAAGGTAACAGGGCTGTTCTTTGATCTGGGCTTGTTCCACAGGGATCCATACCTGCCAAATTTTCTAGACAAGCTACGTCACCCCCACCTTTTTCAAGAGCACCACACTAGTTGGCCTGTACCCAAAGTAAAAACTGAATATTGTTGTCATACTGCATATAGAAGTGTTGAAATACTCAGGGTGCTTCAACAATTCAAATGGGGATCCATAGGGGTGTTATCACAGGCACTTTTCCAAGAGAGGGGCATCCCAACAAGCAGCCATGTCTGTGGGATGCTCCAGCTGTCTCTGACTGGCAGCTGACTAGCTCACACCTGCTTCTTCCAGTCCCCGCGTATCATTACCACCCCTGTTTGTACAGCCAGCAAGTAGAACACTCCCCCCTCCCTCTCAAATATCCAAACCAACCCTGCCGCACACTTCAAGCCTACACTTCTGACCATCTACGCATATATATTCTCTAACTCTACTCCTGTTGTATTTTGTCAATCTCTTTCCTCTTTTTCAGCTTTTGCCGCTGCCATTGTCCGGAGAGGTAGGCGAGTGGAGTGTCGGCTGGTCACAGTGCCCTTGCCTGGAACTGAAACCCCGTCTCCTGTTACACAGCTGTCTGCTGCCTGTCCTCCAAGTAGGAGGTCACCAAATTAGTCTCTATGCAGGTTTCTATCACTCTGTACAACATTCATTTTGTCTTATGTGTATATTATTGAAGCATACTGTAGATGCTGGGATTTTGCATGGGAAGAGACTCAAAGCATTTTAGTTACATTTCTGGTATATATGTAAGTAATATTCTCAATAGGTTTGGCTAACTTTTAATCTCCAGAAGGAAGTAGTGTCACCTGCAACTGAGACACCAGATAGAGTGACTAACTTCTGACATTTTAGCCAGAGCAATTGAAAAACGCCAGTCTAGAACATGTGCAATAGGGTGGTTATACGATAATGTTCCTTCTGCTCATGTTGGCCACAGAGTTCCTCAAGCTTCACAAGATGCTGAAACCGCCAAAAGGCCACTGAACTATTCACTCATTACAGTTTGGACACTTTCCACATGAGGGCAGGTACATTGTGCTTTAACGATTAAATGGAGGGTGACAGAGTTTTTTTTTTTTTTAAATTGTGCAATAAATTGTTTTGGGGATCGAGGAATTATTTGGTTACAGCGTGTACAGAACTGATTTTTTCTGTGTGTCAGAGGAAGAGAGCATTAGTTCGTAGCCTTGCCGAACACCTTCTTGAAACATATACAGCTTGACCCTTGGAAAGGAATCCAAGCCAACTGGACTGATGTGTCAGAATAGCACAGTGTCAAGCTGTAGCTGCGTCCCGTGCTACACCCTGAGTATTAGGTGAGAGCAAATTATGTCACGTTGGTTAGGAATGGGGGAAATTGATCATTTCAATATCTCTGCCACTAGTAGTGAGACTTCAGGAGTTCCCTCATTATGAAACCATTTCAAAGAAACATGATTGGAAAAGTAACATTATGTGCTTGGCAACCATATACAATGACATAGCAAGGCTCTATAAATAACACCTTTATGGCAGACTATATTTAAAGCCACATAAAATTCAACACCTGTCTGTGGAGAACTTGCAGATCATGCACACAACATGACATTTCAGGAATATATTTGTTTTTAATGACTAATTTTCAAGATATCTACGTGTTGGAGTACAAATAAAAGCATACACTTTATCAACTGCCTAAGGCCTAAAAACACTGACTGACGGCAAAAAAAAGTCTTTCAATAGTTCTGGCTAAATTGGATATTATGCAAGCTGAACTTTCTTTTGCAGGCCTGGGGGGTGGTGTGCTTGTTGCAGTGCCTGTTGGAGTGTTGGAGTGTTGGTCTTACTCTATTGAAACTAAAGACACCGGGGTCACGTGTACATAGTGTGGTCAGGTGGAGGCTATAATTATACCAGGCTTGCTGGTCCATCTGAACACTGTTGAACAGGATTCCCCGCCCACCCTGGACCCTGATTCAATTTCATCGAGTCAGTTCTCTGTCAGAATTGACCAGACTGCTAGCTTTGGCTAAAAGGAAAACCCATGTACTAAACCTTTCAAAAGTATTATGAACTTAAGCTGAACAGCAGTGCAACAGCAAATTACAACTGTGAGCAAATTACGATTTCTTTCAGCAACTTCAAAATTTAAATTATCAGTCAGGAGTCAAATGCACTAAGACACAATTGATATGAACAAAATACATTATGATTTTCTGCACATGAAAAGTTCAACAATTAATTTATTAAGATGTGTGCTATGAACATGCATTTGACAGCTTTGCATTAGGGTGTGACATTTGTCTTCCACAGTATTAACAAGTGAGTCATGCAGGTGCTGTTGCTAATCAGGATTAACTGAACCCAAACCCATGAACACAATGTGCTCTAGTTGTGTAATGTAATGTGATGTGGCATGTGACACTCTGTACTGTGCAATGTAACGTGCATCTACACCTGCTTCCGTGCCATAACCCTGGGGGGGAAATGCATATAGAGTGTAAGTTTCCCCTTCATAGCTTTCTCCTCACTTTGTGTTACACAAGGTTGCCTTCACATGTATTCATGCTTTTATTGTCTACATGCATCTGCAGTGAATGGATGGTTTGATTAAAGTGATAACCAAGTTGTCTACTGGCACTTTTAACGTGTTATTTAACGTGTTATATAACCCTTATTTTAGTATTCATGTGATTTAGTTTTACCCTTCCATAAAGTTGGGAGACTTGTTAGAGACAGATTTTAAAAAGAATGGTCAAAATCAAAGCAGCAGAGGCCAAAATATTGTATGAGTCAAATTTACAAAATTTTGGATCGTACAATTCCCATAGCATAGCATGATGAAATCATCGTCAGGGTTGTTTGTTTCAGACTAGACATAGCTCCTCCAGCGCTATAGGAGATATTGTACAACTGGTTCCACAGGTTGTGTAGTACTCTCCATGATGAGTAAAATGACCTTTACATGGTAAATCTGTGGCTTGCCCCTTTAACCAGGGTTAAAGCAATAATATCATTACAGGGGATTCTTCTTCATCCACTAAGAACCCTCCGTTAAGGGTTAAACTGTTTGTTCAACTGCTACACTACCTGAGTTGATTATCTCATGAATTATCAGGCAGCCAGAGTTCAGCTCTAACACACAGTGGCCAGTAAACCCACAATGCACAGGGGCACAAGGGTAGACGGCAGGTGTCCCCTGTAAATGGATATAACCGGGTGGAGACATTATCAAAGCCTACTTGTCTCTGTCTGCACTGAAGAACTCTAAGAGTTCATTTTCCCAAAGCATTGGTGCTACTATGTTTTTTTCATATACAAATTATGATCAGTCTCCATGCATACTTGTTACATTTATTTTAATGACTTAGAGCAATAAAAAAATGTCTTTAAGACAAAACAAACTGACTATGCTACCTCCAACGAGCCTGAGTCAGACTGTAGAGGCCTTAAAAAGTCAACACATTGGGTTTTCTCTTTTTTTGAAACACTTGCCCGTACAGTAACATATGTCCAACAATTGGCAGCTGTGATCATATTACTGACTGTCTGCTACATAATCTTATAGTATGCCGTCCCACTTTTCGAGCACAGCCTATGGCGTCAGTCAAAGAACAAACACCTTACTACAAAGCTTTGGCATTGCATTGAAGTGTAATAGACCCCCACTGCTTTGTATTCTAAGAGTTTGCCTTTTGGAACCATATTACTGCAGTACAGTTTGTTGCCCTGCAGCAGTTCACGCTTCAGACACAGCGTCTGCTGCCCCCTGTTGCTTCTCTGGCTCTCTGCCAACCATGAACCCTATTGGCTCTGGGTCCTTCTTATGTCATTGGCAGCTGAATTAAAATTAACCCCCACAACATAAGTAAACAGTTCAAGCTAAGTTCAAGCTATACCTGCTGTTTTGAACTGATGTACAATCTCAGTCTGCCTTTCTAGTGCTTAAAGCATATACAGCAGCCTAGAAAATGGACAAGTATCCACATAGGCGTATATTCATTCTGATCCCTTTCAGGGTTAGCTTAGCGACACAGCTGAATTAGCGATGTGAAATATTTTGTCATATCCTGAACGTCCTCAATCTGATGGAGTGAAACTGCGTGTGGTCAACGTAAGGATGTCAAATATTTCTGATGGGTTTTTGTACTTCTTTTTTGGTGCTGACATACACACATGCACAGGGAGAGCCATACACATACAGTACGCTGTAATACAAAACATGCACCAATACATTTCTTCCTTGACAATAAAGTTACAGCACAAAACTAAAATGGTAGTCTTTTTTTTCTAAAACGTATTCCAACAATTTGAAGAATCGTTAAATGGTATAGGCATACAGTAGTGTTGCATTGTCCTAGCTGCTGCAACAAAAGCTCTTTTTCCGAAATGCAGAAAATCATTAGTACTACCAGGAAATGCAACACATCTGCCTATGTACTAGTATGTATGCAGTTTGAAGTTGAGTTTACTATTGACAGCACTGTTATCTTACTGCTGGAATCCACAAGGTGGAGACATTTGTAAAGTCCTGCGTTTTGATCCATACAAGTGCACCATCCCTATGCATACATTCATCTCTGCCGAGTAAATGTATAGTAAATCCATCTAAGCAGTCCAACGGTCAGGGCAGTAGTGTCTCTGCAATAGTCCTGTTGCCATGAAGTGATCATATAGGGGCAAAGTTCAGGCTGCCACTGACTGATAAAACTGTATAGACCTAAAAGTGATTTATTGCTCAAAGGTGAATTCTTTGGAGTCTGCAGTCAGCAACAAGAATACTTATAAACTACAAGTGCTGCAGTGGTTAATTATAATACATGTATTGATGCACTTAAAGACAATTTACACAGGGCTTAATTGTGCTTCCATTTAAAATGATACTATAACATAAAACGTTATTAATAAGACTTAACATTTCTTCATTTTGTTATTCCATTAATTAAGTCTATCACATTCCATCTCGCGGACCATCTGTCTCCTGCTTTAATCCAGTTTCTGTTTTGTGATCCCTTTCATTTAGACTATGGAGCCCCCCGAAACCTGTGAGACTGTGAAAGATTATCAGACCAAAAGTAACTTTCCTGTAACCGCCAGTCGCTTAAATCAGATAAAAATGAGAAACGCTCTTGATTGGTTTTTCCTTTAGATAAAAAATAAATAAATGAGCTAGTGAAAGATAAACAGAAGAATAAAAGGACGTTTGAATGCATTTAATCAACAATTGTGCTAGTATAATAATAGCAATATTACCACAGTGAAAATGAATAATTTGCCCTACTGTATATACATGTTTGCTAATCCTGAAACACACTAACTAAAAGGGTTATGGTCTTCTTCTCACTGACAATCCAGACCACAAACTGCTGTCCACAGATACTTGTTGTGGTCCTCTATTTTTTTGCCCTTTATTGAGAACACTATTGAACCGCTGTGGCTTTAAGAGCCCGGCGGGAGTAGCGCGCCTCGCCTCGCCCTGCTCGCATTGCAACACCAGGGTGTGTCGCAGAGACCACACGCTATTAAACACACTAACCCAAGTCCCCTGTTGACTTCCTGGTTGCACCAGCGCAAGGATTACGCAGGGCTGGCCGCACCATGTCTGCCGCTGAATGGAAGAAGAGGTGCGCGACTGAGTGGGGTCTGCAGGGCTCGCCGATGCCCGACGGCCTGGACTGGAAGGCCGTGTACGAAGCCAGACCGCTCGGGAGAAATTTACTGAAAAACCCCGCGCCTCACGGTACCAACACGACTCATGGGCTGTTTTTTCCTTTTCTGTACTGATCCAGAGTAAGGCGTCAGCGCTCAATCACACTGATCTACGGTGGGCTTGGAGTTCAGTGCTGACCCAGATGTTAGTGTACATGTCAGCCTACCTAGGGCCACAAAGTCTTGGGAAGACAGAGTGTTTCAAAGTCATTTCAGTTGTTTCCAAAGTTCCAAGTGTAACGTTACTTGGCGAGGTAATGCATTGTTTCATCTTCAGTGACACACATGCAAACTTTGAGCCAGCTAAGGCGCAGACTTCCTCATGTCATTTTTAAAGACGCTACTGAGCAGCTTTTTGCAATCTGCCTGATGGTTTGGAGAAGTGGAATGCAAGATTACACTCTTGAGGACGTTTCTGTCTTCACTGCTGTTCAGTATTCATTCTGTGGGCTCTGCAGCGGTGTGCACTTAATCATTGTAGCCTCTAGACCCAACTTATTTCCTTGTCTGCTTAAATCATGAATTGGGTTTAAAGGGTCAATTCATCCAAATCACAGGGACCCATTTTTCCACTTGGAGCCATGCAGATCATTTTGGTTGGATTTGCCAAGGTTTTTGAGATCTCCACTGAGACTTCAATAGAGTTTTTTTTTTTAGCTCTGAGCTGCTGACTAATACTTAAAGTGTGTGTTTTCACACAGCGGCACGCCCAGTGACCCTGTCAGAAAGATGTAGTGTTTGGTTTAGTGATATTTACAGTGGGATTCCAGTGGCCGCTGTCTTCAGTAGGTGTGGTACCATTTACGCTTGTCCCTTTCGCCCTTTTTCCCCACACAGGCTTGAGTAAGGACACCCCTCCACCCGAACCTGAGCTGCCTGAAGTGCCACCAAGTGGACCTCCACGTTTCCAGCCTGATGGTGAGAGACCGGTGGTGGTCAAGCGTTGGTCAGTTTTGTCAAGTCTTGGATCAGGTAAACGTTTCTCTTAATTCATAGGCGACTTCAGTGGCTGGATCACGAGCACAGAGGTCCTCCCCTATGATACCAGTGGCATCCCAGCAGGTGTTGTGGTCTGTGCATTGCCTCAATACAGGTGGGTGTTACAGGGGATCAGACGTTTACCGTACAGCTGGTTATAGCAGGGATTATCTGTGAGCATATTTTTCCATATAGGTTAGGTAAAAGCTGGACTGTATAAGGTCATAGTACAACTATACAATTGTACTCCTAAATAATGACCACGTGGCAAATTTGACTCTTGTCTGCTCTCTTGTCCTCAGCTGGTTCTCCATGGAGCAGCTTGTGGACCTGAAGGCAGAGGGACTGTGGGAAGAGCTGCTGGATGATTTTCAGCCTGAAATAGTCGTCCAAGACTGGTTGGTTAATGAGCACCCCCATCCACCTCCAGCCCTTATAACCGACCATGTGTGATTTACTAATCACTTTGGTCTGGTCTTATTAGCTTGGCTGCTACACACATAGGTGACACCATGTGCAGGATGTTTCGCAGTCTGTGCATCTGTACATGTCATGCAGCTTTGCCTCTCCAGGATCTCCAGGGACTGGATTTAGGCAAGGCAAAGCATTTTATTGATATAGCACATTTCATACACGAGGCAGACTCAGTGTGCTTCACAAAATATAACAAGAAAAAGAACATGTCATACCATGAAATAAGATTTAAAAACAATGCATGAAAAGACGTTTAAAAGATTAAGAACAAGCATTTAAATAAAAAAAAAAAAAAAAAGTACAATCATTAAATCAAAATATCCAACATAAAAGCGCAAGGTTTGTAGATTAGCAGAAGGGACGGGTGAACATAAATGTCTTCAGTCTAGATTTTAAAGTGGTTAAGTGTAAATTTCAAATCCCCTGGACGTCCGTTCCAGCTATTTGTTGCATAGTAGCTAAACGCCGCCTCCCCATGTTTTGTCTTAAGTCTGGGGACAGTTAACAGACCGGTCCCAGATGACCTGAGGGATCTTATTGTAAAGGAATTAAAGTGTTGTTGTTTGGCCCTAAACCATTTAGTGATTTATAGGTGAGCTGCAGTATTTTGAAATAAATTCTCTGGCACAAGGGGAGGCAATGCAGGGATTTGAGAATTGGTATAATGTGCTCAAATTGTTTTTGCAGCAGCATTCTGAACAAGCTGTAGCTGCGCGAGTGCCTTTTTAGGGAGACCTGAATAGAGACCATTACAATAGTCTAACCTACTCGTGATGAAGGCATGAACAGGTTTTTGGAAGTCTTGTACTGGACATAAGTCTTACTACTGATTTTAAGTGGTAGTAGGCTGATTTTGTTACTGGCTTGATGTGGCTGTTGAAATCTGAATCTATGAAACGTGAGATTCCTTACTTGGTCTTTTGTTTTTCAAAGACAGGGAACTCAAGATTTAGTGACCTCTAAGCCTGCCGCATTCAATGTGCTGCCATCTGTCAACTCATGAACATCCTTTTGATAAAATAGCTAAACTGCATTTTATTATGATGTCTTGGTACACCATAAACGTCCGATCATCTGTCATTTTGTCAGGTATGAGGAGAGCCAGCTGCATGAGTCCATCTACCAGCTGCAGGTCAAGTTGCTGGGTGCCGACAAAAGCACAGTGATCTCAGAGCACGCCGTCAACCCCGCCGAGGACCTCAGCAATTACTCACACACGTGGAAGGAGGTGAGTTGCTGAGTCTCCGGATTGGTACGGTAATCTCCCCGTTATTGAAGGGTCAGGATTCCAATTGTGTCATTGTATGTCTCTCTGTTGGCCTGCAGGTGTCACATGTGTTCTCTGGCTATGGACCTGGGGTGAGATACGTCTACTTCCTGCACCGAGTGAAGAACAAGTTCATGAATGCGTTCTTCCCCACGCTGTTCACCGGCAGCACAGTGATGGTCAAACCAACCAAAACCTGCAATGCAGACATGGTTGCTAACACATTTTTGCCTGTAGACTAGTAATTATAGGCTTGATGCAGTTGCACAAAGTCTTTTGATTTACTTTTTTATGCAGTTGCACGTCTTTTGATTTCAACTTTGAAGTGTGCGTTTGATTTCAACTTTGAAGTTATTTTCAAAAAATAACTACACACCGGTTTGTGCAATAATAAAAAATTATCTTATTTCACAGTTAATTATTTCTTTCAAGCAGTGAAACGTGTGTCTGAAAAACCAAATCAGCATGAAATACACATACATGCACTATGCACACTCACTTTCTATTTTTCGGTATATTTTGTCTAATGTAAATGGTGGGTTTTTGACTGTGTGATACATAACAGAATGTCCTGTCCTAAATGACCCAAAACTCATGACTCAACAGAAATCAGGACTACAGCACACATGACTGGAATTAGACTACTTATTTTTTATAATAATAATATTATGATGAGCTAGTTTTATTGAACACCCCCCCCCCCCCCCCCCCCCCCCCCCCAACCACCCATAACCACCTCACACCACCCCCCCCCCCCAACCACCACCCCCCCCCACCCACACCCACTTC